>MU191766.1:0-16634 GCA_016904865.1 Pissodes strobi
GCAACAGGCAGAACTTCTTGGTTCCCGTCTTAAATAGTGGAATTTACTATCCAAAGATACAAATCTACGACTTTTAGAAAAAATGCAACGTTTTCAGTAATTTATAATATGGAAAATGTATTATGGGCGTTACTAATATCGATGGTTTAATGCAGGAACTCAATATTCAGCATTGGACCGGTATTCATTAACTTCTATTGATCGCAATATTCACAATAGAGGTTAAAAGGTGTATTACTACATAGTGGAAATAAAAAACCATCTGTACTAGTTGCCCATTCAGTGATGATGATGCGCATTCTTTTAAACTGAATCTACTACAACCGGTATAAATGACGTATAGGTATGTGAGGATTTAAAAGTAATAACAATTTTAATAGCGCTTTAGGAGGTGGTTTAAGATTTAGTTGTAAAAAAGTTCTTGAGCCTCGCATTTTTTTAAACTGTACTATGCAACATCATTTCTTCTAAAAATGTTTGCGTTAGTTTGCGTTTTGCTAATTCCCAGGTACTTAAAGTGAGCAATACTCTTCAGCTTGTTTTGTTCCTAATCACCAAATGATAGGAACTATGCTACATTTGGCAACCTTGTAAGCACAGCTATTATACCCCAACTTGGCAAATGTCATTATTTGGATGCTTTCCTTGGTCGAGTAGTACGATATGGCAGGTCAGTGCCGTAACTAACAAGTTAGCGCTCGCGGCCACGGTTAGGTTGGCGCCCCCATATAAATTTTATAAACAGATTAATACAACTTATTTAAAGTAATATATTTTTTTATTTTTTGGACTATACAGATACAAGGACTAAAGCGTGCATTAGAATATAATATATTAATATGAAACACACAAAAAAGTATAATTTTGATATTAAGTACATAAAATAGGCAAAAGAAACGAATACCTAGGTACTACGTCAAATAACAAAAGCAAAAGCTGTAGTAATTGGCAAGATAAGAAACACTCTAAGAGCAATATCAATATTTGAATATACAGATTCCCACTCATTCTAGATGGCTTAGAGATTCTAATTATTCAGTTGGAGAAGATGCTTAAAACTGTCAATTTCGGTAGCAAATTCGAACGAATCTAAATCTTGATCATACTTTAAAGCTAAATCAGTGGCATGCTATTTTATCTCTTCCGCCGAAAATACTTTAAGTGATTTACCGGTTAGAAAATTAAAATCATCTGCAACGCTTTTAAGAGCACAGAACCGTGAGTTCAGGTGACATAGAATGGCATCAACAATTTACAAACACAAGATTTAAAATTTGTTAATTTTATTTAAATTGTTTGCCTCGTCAAAGCAAAGCTCGCCTGCCATTTTTTAACTTTTTCTTCTTATTGTAGATTCTAGCTCCACATCTACCGACTCAGAAATTGGACTAGCTTTTTGCAACACTTTTTCAAGTGAATTTTCCCTAAGGGATTGAATTTCTTCAACAAACTTCTTTAACACATTAGCCTCATCCAGCACCGCTGCAGATTTTCCCTGTAGAAGCATATTAACTTTATTAATTCTAGATAAAATAACATTCCAAAAAACAACAAAACATACACATTTGTAGTCCAAAAGCAACTTTAGAAATTATCTTGAATCAGGAGTATCTGAACTCGAATTATCGTCCTCAACCCGTATTTTATTAAGTAAACCAATTACTTCTTTAAATTTTAATGCAAGAGCGATATGCAACGTTGCGCATTTTAAATTTTTTCGCAATGCGTACAAAAATTGGCGGATTATAGTGCTACTTTATTAAAATAGTTTATAACTAATACACTTATTTATTTGTTGCGCGTAAAACCCTTTTAAATGTGTTAGCGAGATATAATGAATAAGATGTTACCTACCCTTAAGGATGCGGCCAGCGCAACATGTGTGCTCCGACTTGCTTGTCGGCGTGGGAATGGGTCAATTACTTACTCTTGACCAGGGCGCCACCAGTTTGAAGTATCCAACTCCGCAGATCTAAACAGGAATATCTTCGGTCTTAAGAATCCATAAGGGCGATCCAAAATCGACGATCATCCGCTACCAAAGGGCGATTTAAAATCCAGACGACTGATAAATACAATTGTTTAGTTGATGGATTTCAGAGCAAATAAAAACGGTCACGTTCATGCAGGTTTTAAGTTTATTGGCGTTCGTTAGGTTTGACAGTAACGTGTCGTCATATTACTTCCAATAATCAAAATGATATAAATATATAACAAAAGGTTAAAGATCTTAATTTGAAAGCGATTATTAACCCATATGCTCATAAATATAAGGACAGTAATTTGAATTAAAATTGCGTTATACTAGAAGTGAATTAGATAAAGAATAATCAAACAATTATTAGGCACGCTTCAGTCATCTATAAGATCAAACCAAGTCCAACAAATTAATCAATAATCACAGTTATCCGTCTAATAGTACCTACTAAACTTTGGGCGCGTTTACCATGGTAGACGACTCGCAGTTGTACATGAATAAACCTTACTGATTCAGATTATAAAATACCGTTATGTAAAATTATTTAAACTGAATAGTCAATAAATCAGAACGACAATGTTGATCATTTAACGCAATATAAATCAAATTGTAAGATCGAAGAAAGGTAATACATAAAAACATGAGCATTAATAGAATCACACTAGTAGAATCAGCAGTTAATTAGATTTACATAGGTAAGCTACGCTTACACCCAAACAGTACCGAGTATAGTTATATCAGTACCAGGTAGAAAACTAAACACGCGATATGATACAACGCCGGAAAAATTCTAAACCACGCAATCTAATATACGCTGAAAAATATCAATAACACGCTGAAAATACACGCGTGAAAATATCAGTGACACGCCACTAACATTATGCCGAAAAGATCACAAATATAACCTAAACTTATCTTAACTGGTCTTCGCCGATATCACCTACGGCCTTCTGCACGCAGACTTCAGCTATGCACCTTGGGACCATAAACTCTCAGTGCCATTTGAGGTAATCCCCATACCTCTATGGCTACAGTTGGTATCAGTAAACCACAACCAATCGTACTGACTGGCAGCTCCTTGGTTAGCTACTAAATCTCTCTTCAAGCAAGCTCGCTCCAAACAACAATAGCTCCAGCCAGAATAGCTCCTGGTAAAATTGGCTTCCAACAAAAACGACTTCCCGGAAAACTGGCTTCCGTACAAAAAAAACCTAACTACTTAGGGTTTTTCGATGGTAATGACTAATTGGGGAGCAAACGCTCTCTTCTACAGACATTCCTCGAAGAAGGAAACGGCGTACTTTGTTCCAGAATACACTGCACGTGGCAAGTTACTAATCCAATCTTGACTTTAGGCAAAAACCAGCCCATCCACAGTCAAGCCATAAACTACAGCAACCTAGTAACTTGCGACTTAATACCCAACAGAAGTATGATCTCCTATTTAGGGCGAATTACAAATTCTTAAACTTTTATCAGGCTAACGCACTACCTCCTCTGAGGGTTTTCTGAAGGAAGAGGACGATATCGAGCCAAAAACCAGCAACTAGCTCGTGAAATTCGATGTTAAAAAGCTAGAAAAAACTCGAAACATAAGCCCGTTGCACATTGTCCTGTAATCATACGCAAACTACAGCAGCCGATGTCGCCAAATTTACTAACATCTACAATATGCAATAAAACGTATCTAAGGCTGTATGATATTATACATTGCTGGCAGAACAAAGAAATCCAACGATAAATCCATCATAAACACTGACCAGACAACAGAAACCAATTCATTCCGAACGGCGGCCATTTAAAACTCTAACACCAAATCTGTTCGACGCATAAATCGGTAATCAATCGGAATCGGACTTAAGCTAGACCCGTTTTTACCTTGCCGAAAACCATATATTTAATACTGCGAAACAGTTCGAGCGACGTTGTCAAGTTAGGGTACATACGCATTTAATAACATATCTTGACTGTGTATTTTTAACGCGAAAGCGGAAAACAGTCGTTTAATCAAAACTGACGATAGCACATCAATTAATTATGTATTTTCCTGTTGGCCTAAATCGCAACCACGTAAAAATTACAGGGCGACCACTTTGCCAATTACACATCTGGCAACGTTCCAAGAATAACCTTTTTATTAAATATTTCGATATTACACTCGTCCGTAGGCAGCCAACAATACTTTTAAGGTAAATTTACGCCGAAATAGGAAATTAGTCGCAAGGTATTAAGGGTGGAATCATTGTCTTTATTCGATTTCTATCTGTTACATATTCATAATACTCTAGAGTCTATAGCTAGAGTCAGTTTTTTTTTGAACTATTGATGTTTGTTAGAGAATTGTAACTTTCTACCATTTCAAATGCATTATTATAATTCAAATGGACCTACTTCGAACAAAATGCATTACACTTTCCTATCCTATTTTGTAAAATTTACCTTTTGGTGTTTACACTTATTCACTTATTTCGGATAGTCTATTTCGGATAACGGAACATGCAGATTTACAAAAAATACTTGCATACTCGGCATTATTACTTAAATAACACAAATATTATACTGCGTTTTTGGCAGTAGCAAAGTTGAAAAGTAAGATGCATCATAGTGTCAGTGTTCTATACACGAGAGTCAGAATCCACAAGAATGCCCAGCTTTAATTAGATACGTCGACATCAAAGGAAAAGCATAGTAAATGCTTTCTACATAGACGGAACATCAAAGCTTCAAACATTTTGAGGAACGTAATTTTAACCAAAAATGCAATATTATGAATATACTGATAAAGCGGGATGCCAATTTCACCTGCTATCGTGTACCTATATACTCTATTATGTTTTCAAGAGAGTTAAGTGTATGCACATATCTCATGACAATGAAATCTGGATCTATAATTTGGTTTGTACCGATTAGTAATATACGTAAAAATAATACATAATTATCATCAGCTTATATAATATAATAATTGATGACACCTCTTATTAGGGTGATTCGTAGTAGTGAACTATTAGAGCAAAAACTCAATAAAGAAAATGTTGCTTGTTAGTAGGTGCATAATATACATTCTTTGCACTTAATTCAATTGAATCTAAACCTTTACATGCAAAGAAGCTTCATTAAATACATCAAATACGAGATGATATTAAGATATTTTAATCAGGAAAAATGTCGAAAGGGTTAGATCCTCTTCACTTTTGAACTACAGTTAACCTTTCTTTAAATTTATCATCTGATTTTAAATGACGTTCCCGAGCGCTAAAAAGTGTTAAATAATAATATAATTAATAACTTACTACATTATTGGTCATCATCATTTTCTATCATTTTCAGTGCCAAGTTGGCAATGAAAAATACGGAATACTTTCTCTAAAATAGTAGTGCAGTAACTCCAAGCTATGCAGACAATTGTGAAGTACATATTACTTATAAAAATAACGGTTTCAAACGTGTTTATGGAATTTGTAACTTACGTAATAAACTAGGTTCACAGAAGGAACATACGGAATACCTGCCATCGTATTAAAGAACTGCGCCACCAGAAACACCCATTTTTTTCAAACTTTACTTTCCGTCTTACCGAAAAGCGATTTACCCATCTTCTTGGAAAGTCACTCGAATGCAACTGTTCCAAAAAAAAGGCAAGAAAACCACGCCCTCAAACTATTTCCTAATTGCCTTGCGTCATGGAACATGTAGTCAATCAACAACTACGCAAGTACCTCGAGCCCAACAGAATAATTAGTGATAACCAATAAGGCTTTCGCAAACAGAGATCGACAGGAGAGATATTGGTCTACGTTACTCATATACGGAGTAGAGCAATTGAGGACTACGGAGAATTTAGAGCGATTGCGCTGGATATTTCATATTTCGAAGGCGTTTGACAGAGTTTGGCACGACGGATTGCTCAACAAACTGCCGTCCTTCGGACTGTCAGTGTCTCCCTGCAGCTGGCTTATTAGCTTCCTTAAGAACTGATCTCCGCACGTTGCAGTTGATACACATCTCAGACACATTCACCATTAATGCGGGAGTGCCCCAGGGTGCAATGTTTTCACCAACTCTGTTGGTATCAATCGAAATACTGGGTGTCTCGGTCAACAACAATAAATCCTGGTACGACCACGTTGCTAACAGCGCAAAATCAGCCTCGCAGAAGCTTGGGGCGCTATTTCGCGACAAAAAACTGTATACACTAGCTGCTCTTGATCTACGACGCGTAAATAAGGTCATGCTTAATATATTGCTCACACATCTGGGGTGCCAGTCTTCAGGTTCATCAAGCAATTCGCGAAGTAGTCGCACATGGGAAAACTTCTTCTGCTGCAGAAGCCAACATTGAGACCCTTTTGAACATGTCTTGCGATTACGTTGCTTCTTTATTTGCTTTTTCCTTTGACCGGAGAAGAACTTCTTCCACGATTGCGACTCGTAAACTGTGTTAAATATAACCCGTTACCTAATGAATTTACCGCGCTTGATGAAAACAAGTTCAAAACATATTTTAAAAAGTATTTACTTAATCTTCAAAATCTTACATTTATTTAGACACAGCGTATGCCAGTAGAATCGTACTTTTGATAAATTTCTTTAATTTGTGTGTCTAACACTTAGGGTTCACGGATGAGGTTAGCACCCTGCCTGTTGTAAAAAACAACATGTTAGCGAACGTAACAATTGAAATGAACTGGAAAACCCTGAAAATACCGTACGTGTTGTTGGAACTAACTTACCATAGGTCCCTTCAGTTACGTCAGTTACGTATCACAGCACCGGCAATTACAGCACACACCGTGTAGAACGTAGAAAAAAATACGTGCGGGTTTTCTCGGAAGGTTTCTCGGTGGTGAAACTGGTGTTTCACCACCGTGAAGAAGCGAATGATGTCTGGCGTGACAGTTTCGACAAGTGAATGTTGAGCTACATGAAGAGATTTGATGGGCTGTATGAGGACAATTGACACACCACTTTTTGTCCATCACAATTTTAAATCTATCTTGAGCAGACTTATCTGGGAAGGTAGGACATTTATAGATTTTATGATCAGCTTTGCAGTAAGCACATAATATCTTTTGAGTAACATCTCGATCGGTGTTAGTAAAAAATGACAGATGGTCTTGCCGGTTGACGTGGAAACTTAAGAATAGATTTGGAAAATGGGATAGGAAGAGCGGCTGATTCGAGTGCAACACATTGTTTTTGTGAGAACTCCTTGAGTTTCGAATAAGTCATAATTTCTGTTTAAGCTTCTTGCAATTCGAAACATTTGATAGTAGCAGAATCGAGTTTTTGTTTTAAAGTATGCAATAATACTAAACTGCATTCATCAACAGGTAAATTAAGATTTTTTAGCGCTGCGAAGTTCTCTGTGCAGGGGCGTAGTAATGCCGTTACGGGCCTGTGCTTCATGGAATCTCCGGGCCCCATACCCATTAAAAAACAAAGTACCTATTTACGTTTATTAAAAAAAATTCATAGAAACATAATAAAGGCATCAAAGAAATTAAAAACTAGGCAGTATTTAGCAATAACTGTGTGCAATATGCAACATAATACAAATTAGGTAAAGTATTAATAAAATGAAATCACTAACATCTAATTAGATTTTTCTCGCTCTAATATTTGCAAAAGTCGGCACTATGGAAGACACGTTTATTTTTCGCGCAATTGGTTCCCAATTAACTGAACTGACAACCCCGACCGACTCTCCTGTCCCATGGTGTTTCTAAGAACACCCTTTATCGAGCTCTTTATCAATTTCAACTTGGAAAAAGATCGCTCGCCTGTTGCTACAGATACAGGGATAATCAGGAAAACGTAGCAAGCCTTCAAACTTTGACTGAAACTACTACAGCAGTTAAAATTTCCAATTAAAATATATTCCATTTGGTGTTTAATTGATTTGATTATACCTAAATCACCATTAAAACAACTTCTAAAAGGAACACATGTGACGAAATTGTATCGGAAATATCATCGCAATATTTTGACGTATACTGGCCCATCCGATACAATTCATCATCAGAAACCGATTCACGACGTTTTATAAATTTCACTTATCCTAGACGTCCTATTTTTTAATTGACATATTATAATATTTAACGTTGTGTAAAAAACTTTTATTGTAATCCAGTCTTCGTTAGATTCAATTTGAAAATGCTTTTTCTTTTCATCAAAAAATCGTTTGGGCCTAGGTTATCCTTTTTTTTTGAAAACTCCGCCTTTAGGTACCCCCCATTCCGAACTACTTGATTCACTAATCAATAAATCAAAATTATTTCTAAGAGGTTTGATATTTTCGAACGCAGTATTAAACATTTTTGATGCGTGTTCAATGTTTTGCTGTTTATCCGGCAGTAGTTTCAAAAGAGCATCAGTAAATTTTAAACGACCAACGTTTTGGGTTTAACTTTTTTTAAGGTCGTCCTTCTTTTACTGACAGAGTTATCAATTAGTTTTGGAGCTTCACAAATTGAGAGCCAATAAGTATGAGCCATTAATATTTTATTTTCATAACGAAAAGTTAACGTTTGAAGCGCTATAGCATAATTAGTACCAGTTAATTGTAGAGATTTTATCATATTTAATGGTTCCGATCTAAGAGAAGCACGCAAATATTGAAATTTTTCCACGTCAGAAAGGCTAGCATTTTTATCTACTAAAGAAGAAAATAAATCGAAAAATATGGGCCAATCCTTGTAAGCACCATTGAATGTTGGTAAATTTATTTTAGGAAACTTGCCATTTGGATTTGGAGTGACTGAAGGTTGAACCTTAACTGTCAAGTCGGGAGAATTATTGATAAAAATTTCTTTAACTGTTAAATATTTTTCCATAAAAGTTGTTCTTACAGCCTTATCTTCAGCGTAGTCAAGGTCTTTGCTTATAGCTAATTCCTGAATAAGATATATGTTCAAAATCGTCGTATATTTCCGTAAGCTTTTCACAGCCTATTTTCAATTTGGGAAGTAAGGTTTTATCAGCTTGCATAGTGCAATAAGTTCATCAAGTTGATCCATACACAGATCCCGCGTTGCACGCAGTTGTTTGCTTTTATTTGACATTCTGAATTATTTTAAAGAACAATGTGTGCAAAGTTACAAAAAATATACGTGATGAGTTGAAAAGGACGAAGTTTAATTTAGTTGATTTACAGAATTTGAAATAATATTTGAATCAACAAGAAGAAGAAGCACAATGATATGCCTAAATTACAGGTACTTTACTGTAAACGGAATAAAACCTGAATTTCTATTTTATATCAGCGTAAAGAGCGTTTTAAATTTAACTCTGCAAAGTACAATACCTGAGGATAAAAAGGAGAATATTTCGTTGTAGTTAACAAAATGATATGTCAAGAACGCTAATACAAAATAAGAAAAAACGCTTTATTTATTTTAAAACGCTACACGATAAGCAAGCCGGACAAGAGTTTCAAAAAACCTGTCTATCGGTTAGTGAATTTAAATGGACGATTAAAATAAATGATTTTAGATCTTTATTTTACAAGTATCTAGAATATACTGTTCTATGCTCAAACAAACGCCTTGAAAAATATTGAAACTTTGGAAAAATCCGGCACGATAGTGACCAAAAATGTTACCGAACGTAACAATTGAAATGAATGCTACCGAAGATAACAATCAAACTGATATGAGTTTAGAATGAACTGGAAAACCCTGCGTTACGTGTTGTTGGAACTAACTTACCATAGGTTCCTTCAGTTATGTCAGTTACGTATCACAGCACCGGCGATTATAGCACACACCGTGTAGAACGTAGAAAAAAATACGTGCGGGTTCTCTCGGAAGAAGCGGTTTCAGGTTTTCTATCTTGAGTCGAGCTGGCTGTCGTGCTTCTATTGTACACTTTTTCGTACTGCTTTGGGTGGCGCGCCACGCTCCGTATTTGGGATTTCAAGTAAATATAGTCAACGGCACGGGTAATAAGTTTCGAAAGGAATGCGATAAAAAAAATTGATTTCACTCAGCCCCTATCAAAACAGTTAAAAACAAAACTACTGCTACTGACGGCCTTCGCCGCCACCTGTTCTTGTGGGGTTTTTCTCCTCTGCCCCTCAGCCGCCGAACTGCATCAGCGGCAAGTCCGACTGTACGTCCAACAACTGTTATCGCGAATATATGCAACCCGATATATTTAAACAACAATATGTTGTTTGAGCATGGAAAATATGAAGTTGAATGAAAATGACTAAAATAAGTTAAGACTAAGGGAAATTAATCAAAAGTTGATTCGGCGACTAACCAAAAATAATCTAATCTATTAAAATTGGATAACCGGTTCAAATGACTAAAATAATCTGATACTAAGTGAAATTAACTGAAAATTGATTAGACAACTAACCAAAACTAGCCAAATCTATTAAAATTGATAATAACGAATCGGAACCGACTCAAATTAATGAAAATAAAATAATTTGAGACTAAGTGAAACTAGCCGAACGTTGATTGAACGACTAACCCAAACTAACTAAATCCATTAAAATTAATTTAAACGTATCAGAACCGGTTCAAATGAAAATAAGTTAAGACTATGGGAAACTATCAGAAAGTTAATTGGACAACTAACCAAAAGTAACCAAATCTATTAAAATTGATTAACGGAACCGGCTCAAATAAGTAGAAAAAGTTGCGATTAAGAGAAAATAACCGAAAATTGATTAGACGACTAACCAAAATGAATCAAATCTATTAAAATTGATTACAAGGTTTTGGAACCGACTTATATGACTTAAATAAGTTGATACTAAGTGAAACTAACCGCGTTATATCGGAGATTGAGAGACGAATCGAATGCAGTTTTTACAACCACCCCTAATGTTATAAATAGTAAAAACGAACGAAACTTGAAGTAATATGCATTTATGTGGTATATTTTGATAAACTAAACTTGCGTAATCTGCTAAAAGTCATTTTTTACAACAGATTGGGTGAAGGGTGGGTGAGGGTGACTTTTAGTTTCTCACGACAGACTAGTCGTGTTTCATATCATTAGATCGAGGAATGTGAGACGAACCGAATGCAAATTGGTCTTTTACTTTTTACAACCACACTTATAACGTTTTAAATTGTAAAAAAAGACGAGACTTGAAGTAATATACATTTATTTGGATATTTTGGTAAACTAAACTTACGTAATCTAGCCTGATCTCACCCAAACTTCTATCAACTATATATTGCCACACAATTATGAGTTTTCTCAGATCTCAAATTTAATAAGCGCAGCATTCTGCTTCGGCATTTTCAATGTCCTCCCCGGTTGCATATTTGTGAAGGACTGTGATTTTTTTTTGATCTGGAATATATCGGTTAATTTTTATCTGTTTTTATGATATTTAGCTTCTCGTGGGGGCCCCTGAGCTTTGGGGGCTCGACGCCTAATCAAGTTTCGCTTAGTTAGTGAGACTAACCAAAATTAACTAAATTTATTAAAATTAATTATAACGCGTCGGAACCGGTTCAGATGACTAAAATAAGTTAAGACTAAGTGATACTAACCGAAAGGGGATCGGACGATTAACCAAATCTAAACAAATATATTAAAATTGATTCGGTATGGTAAATCGGAACCGGCTTAAATAAGTAAAATAAATTGAGACTAAGTGAATCTAACCGAAAATTGATTGGACGATGAACCAAATGTATTGAAATTGGTTACAACATATCGAAACCGGCTCAAATAAGTAAAATAGTTTGAGACTTAGTGAAACTAACCGGAAGTTGATGGACGACTAATCAAAACTAACCAAATCCATTAAAATTGGTTATAACGTTAAGACTATGGGAAATTAACCGAAAGTTGATTGGACGACTAACCAGGACTAATCAAATCTATGAAAATTGATTAAAACGTATTGGAACCGGCTCAAATAGGTAAAATAAGTTGATTAGACGACTAACCAAAACTGACCCAATCTATTAAAATTGATTTCAACGTATCCGAACCGACTCAACTAGCTAAAATAAGTTGAGACTAAGTGAAACAAACCGAAAGTTGATTCGACGACTAACCAAAAATAATCTGATCCATTAGAATTTATTTTAATGAATTGTAACCGGTCCAAATGACTAAAATAAGTTGATACTAAGTGAAATGAACCGAAAGTTGATTAGGCGACTAACCAAATCTATTAAAATTGATTATAACGTATCGAAACTGACTCAAATGACTAAAATAATTTGGGGCTAAGTGAAACTAACCGAAAATTAATTGAGCGACTAACCAAATCCATTAAAATTAATTATAACGTATCGGAACCGGTTTAAATGACTAAAATAAGTTAAGACTAAGGGAAATCAATCAAAAGTTAAATCGACGACTAACCAAAAATAATATAATCTATTAAAATTGATTAACCGGTTCAAATGACTAAAATAAGCGGATACTAAGTGAAATTAACCGAAAATTGATTAGACAACCAAATCTATTAAAATTGATAATAACGGATCAGAACCGACTCAAATGAATGAAAATAAAATAATTTGAGACTAAGTGAAACTAGCCGAAAGTTGATTGAACCACTAACCCAAACTAACCAAATCCATTAAAATTAATTAAAACGTATCGGAACCGGTTCAAATGAAAATAAGTTAAGACTATGGGCAACTATCAGAAAGTTAATTGGACGATAACTGAAAGTAACCAAATCTATTAAAATTGATTATAACGTAACGGAACCGGCTCAAATAAGTGGAAAAAGTTGCGATTAAGAGAAACTAACCTAAAATTGATTAGACGACTAACCAAAATGAATCAAAGCTAGTAAAATTGATTACAAGGTATTGGAATCGACTTAAACGACTAAAATAAGTTGATACTAAGTGAAATTAACCGCGTTAGATCGGAGATTGAGAGACGAATCGAATGCACTTTTTCCAACCACCACTAATGTTATAAATAGTAAAAACGAACGATTGAAGTAATATGCATTTATGTGGTATATTTTGGTAAACTAAACTTGCGTAATCTGCTAAAAGTAATTTTTTACAATACATTGTGTTAAGGGTGGGTGAGGGTGACTTTTAGTTTTTCACGACAGACTAGTCATGTTTCATATCGTTAGATCGAATCGAATGCAAATTGTCTTTTGCTTTTTACAACCACACTTATAACGTTTTAAATTGTAAAAAAGAACGAGACTTGAAGTAATATACATTTATTTGGTATATTTGGGTAAACTAAACTTACGTAATCTAACCTGATCTCACCCTAACTTCTATCAACTATATATTGCCATACAATTATGAGTTTTCTCAGATTTCAAATTTAATAAGCGCAGCATTCTGCTTCTGCATATTCAATGTTCCCCCCGATTGCATCTTTGTGAAGGACTGTAAATTTTTTTATCTGGAATATATCGGTTAATTTTTATTTGTTTTTATGATATTTAGCTTCTCGCGGGGGCCCCTGAGCTTTGGGGGCCCGACGCAGAGTGCGTCGTCTGCGTCACCTTAGATACGCCATTGTCAACAAGAACAACAAAACATGCATAAGAACGCAGCACGGCTTGACTGAGGACATACCCATACTATCAGGAATCCGCCAAGGTGATAGCTTAAGCCCCACCCTCTTCAATCTGATCATGGATAAAATAATAAGTAGTGTGAATGAAACTCAGGGAGGATATAGAATGGGACACAGGGCACTGAAAATGTTATGCTTTGCGGATGATGCCATATTCATGGAATGAACACGATTTATAGCGACAACTACACCGATTCCAAAGGACAGCCGAAAAATTTAACATGATGATAGCATCAGACAAAACAGAATCGATGGTTATCTCAAGGGAACCTACGAGATGCAAACTGGCCGTCAACGACAAACTTATCAAACAAACTATGCGCTGTACATACTTAGGGGTGGAAATAACCAGCTGCAAAAACCTATACCAAGAAGTATGAAAACAAGCAAATAAGGCATCAAGAATATCTGGATGCCCAAGAGAAATAGTATGAAAAAACAAATATATGTCAATAGACAGTAAAGCACCTACGTATCTACAAAACCGCGGTGAGGCCAGTACTGACATACGTAGCGGAGATCCGAGCCGAACTATCAAGAACAAAGAGTCTGCTAAGAACCACAGAAATGAAAATTCTACGCACAACAAAGGGAGTAACATTGCAAGACCAAATAAGAATCATCGCAATACGGGAAGAACTCAAGATTCAGGACATCTTTCGGGTTGTACGATCAAGACGCCGACATTGGAGGGATCACGTGGACAGAATGGACAACGACCGATGGGCAAAGAACGAAAAACTGAATTCAAGACGCTCACCTGGCCGACCACCGAAAAGATGGTACGAATCTTGGACGTCTGCATCACAAGAGGCCGGATGACGGAAGAAATAAGACGTTGTCTTAAAATAAGGAGAAAGCAGAAGAAGAAGTGTGTCTAAGTTTACTATGTTTAGAGATGTTGAGTATTGAGCGTTTAGTTAAATTTACAATATTCATTATTGTGCTTGCCTCTTCATCAATACCAGTAGAGCAAGGTTCAGTAGAATAATCTTACAGGTTAGACTATGCCGTGTTACTGCTTGAATTAGATATAAGAATATAAGTTTGTGAAGTTTATTTGTTGTAAGTAAAGTTCATCTAAATAAAAGGCATATATTATTATTATTATTATTATTATTATTTAGCGATAGCTATTAAGACACGGATATGAAAATTACGACTCGAGCCAGATAGCCATAACCATTACATGTGAGTTGTGTACACTATTTTTTTCTATAGCCAATCATAATAATGAAAAATAATTACCTAGTTTCAAAATTTGTTGAGTAAATAGTAACTATCAACTGTCAAAATTGACAAATATAGGAGTATAGTGGTAGAAAAAGAAAACATAATTTAATTATTACTTTTGTCTTTTCTCAGAACTATAATAAGTTATCAGTGTATATCAAAAACTAAAGCTACTACAAAAAAAGACGTAATTTTGGAATCGGCACATCAAAAATATCCAAAATCAGTTCTTATTTTTCCGGCACCAAGAAAAATAAAAAAAATTGTGTAAACATATCCTTTATCGACATCATCGACATGAAAATGTAATTCCACCCTAGGCCGCGTGACGCCTGAATATAGGTAACCAGTTATTTGGAGTTGGTTGCCTATATTCTGGCGTTAGAAAGAACACGCTTTACAAGAAAGCGCAGAAGTAGACTGCACATGGTTATGATGTCACATCCGCGTTCACGTTTCCATCCATTTTTTTCCCGAGGTTTACCTTCATACCGCCGCGTTAGATGTTTACACATCAAAAATTCATGTTGTGACCTGTGAATCTATAACATGAATGTTGAGATAAGGTATCACGATTATTTGTTATTAGAATTATTAACCTTAATCGCTTAATCCTCTTATAGCTACTAGCCGATATAAAAGTGGTCGCTGATGGGCAATTTTTGTAGTTTGTCGTTGTTAGCGGTTATCCTGAATACTTTTTGATTTAAACCTTTCGAGAAAAAAATGGTGCGTGTTTAAAACCACACCACAGAAGTGAAAATTTCAAAAAGGCGAGATTTTATGAAATACAAGTATTATTCACAAAGTAGATTTTTCAATCGAAAAATCAGACAAATTGCCAATCGGGTATTTTCAATCGTATCGATACAATTTTTTGGTATTTTGTGTTTCGTAACCCGCAAGTTTGTTTGCTCCAAATTGTTCGGTCTTCCCGTAATAAAGTGTTATGTGATGACGTCTCAAAACAGGAAATCGCGAAAAGTTTAAATTCAGCTAGTTCACCCTGTATAATAGGCATTATCATTTGTAAAGTGTCCTCTTGTACGGTTGCTGGCATAGATTCTCGTCAAGTGATCAGGTTTTGTATACAAAAAAAAATTAGAAAAATAAGAACCTTTATTTTTTTGTCCTGGAAATAGATGCTTTTACATTTTCCCTAAAAAAAGTTAATTTTTACGAAATCTTTTAACAGGTCTGAAGAACCTTTGCAATCTGTCAAGTTTGTAAATTGAATAAATTGTGTCGTTAAATTAGATGTATTTATAGAGTTTTTCTCCTAGAAATTCTCTATCGAAGTGTTATCTCGGCTTTTCACCTCACGATTTTCTCGATGCTAGGCAGAATTAAATGCTAGGCTAGAATTACCAAAATTTTAAAAAATCTCAGACTTAATAAAACTGTGAAATAACCCACATCTTTAAAATACTATTTTATTAGACCTGATACATTAATTTTTGAGACACCCTATATATGTGTATATTTTGACACCCGTTATACATTTAAAAGATAAAAACAAGTCATAAATTGAAGTCGAGTTTTTGCGAGGTTTTTGGAGGAGATCCGAAAGGTATTGCTGGAGAACGAAAAATAGAGAGTCCGAAGCCAGCGGAGTGTACAGTTTATTTTGGTGAATTGTTTTACTTCTGTGTTGCAATATTATGTCATTACAAGTCGGTAAAATGAAACTTATAATATTGTTATTATCATAATTTGTACCATTATATATTTTATACTCATTGATAATTAATATTTGATGGTCTAACATGTGTATACCTTTTCATATTGTTATTAACATAATTTACATAAATATTTCTTCTAATCTCATTGATAATTAATATTTGATGGACTAACATGTGTATACATTTTCATATTGTTATTA
>MU191766.1:17208-33472 GCA_016904865.1 Pissodes strobi
GGCCTAACATGTGTATACATTTTCATATTGTTATTAACATAATTTGCGTAAATATTTCTACTGATCTCATTGATAATTAATATTTGATGGCCTAATATGTGTATACATTTTCATATTGTTATTAACATAATTTCCATAAATATTTCTACTGATCTCATTGATAATTAATATTTGATGGCATAACATGTGTATATATTTGGATATTGTTATAAACATAATTTACATAAATATTTGTTCTATTTTCATGGATAATTCATATTTGATTACATAACTTGTGTATATATTTAATGAAATCGTGTTATGCTGTGATCAACACTGCTTTAAGTGGAAACATAAAATGTATTATTTGCTGTCTTTTCGTGCTAGGGTTTTAATATTAGAATGAGTGAGAGAGTACACAAGGGCCTTGATGAATCTATACTAATCATTTCCTACCCTGACGGGAGAATATCCTAGTTATTAATATAATGATCATTCTAGAGATAAGTTTAAAACTATACTATGGTATTGTCCCATATTTGCAACTAAATAGCTGGGTAGCCTCCGTAATCCAGGACCTCAGTACCTACCAGCGGCGTCTGGTTAACTAACAAAAACCTCTACAGTTTTAAATGTATTGTTGCAAGTGTGGAACTGCGAATTGTGGTACGGGAGACAGTAATTTAAT
Organism: Pissodes strobi; assembly: GCA_016904865.1. Taxonomy (NCBI): domain Eukaryota; kingdom Metazoa; phylum Arthropoda; class Insecta; order Coleoptera; family Curculionidae; genus Pissodes; species Pissodes strobi. Next base: position 17,876 of record MU191766.1, read on the forward strand.
TAATTAAAATACTAATAGATTATACAGCATAATTTGGTTTAGGAATTAAGATCGAGGGTTTCTCTGCCGTACTCTTTCCCCTCGTGAATTCCAGGCTGAGTCCGGCACGCTTTTCTTTAATAAATTAGGCGTATTAGGAATCTGTGGTTTCATTTACATGACGCACCTTTCCCTCAAGTTTCCCTAAATGTGTTCCGTTGAAGCGCATAATGAGTGAGTAAAATTGTGCAAGATATAATAACAACACAACGTAGGGCTTGGTTTTCTTTTTAATCTAATTTGACGACCATTGGCAAAATGAAGACAAAGCACAATTTTACTTATCTGATTCAACTATGTTGAATCGACCCGGGTACGTTATACTACAACTGGGAAACGGAAAATCGGATCGACAGAAACAATTGACCCTCGATTGCCCCCAAATGTTGTCTAAAACTTTGCCAAATTTCAAAAATACACTTTTAAGGGGTTTTTAAGGGAAATGCTAAATATCTAAATAGTCTCCGAATGAGCGTCAAATAGCTGAGCGTAGACAGCTTTAAGCATTACTTGTGTAGATAAGTCAATCTTATTTACCTAACAGAAAAAAGTGTGCTGAATTCGCCAAAAGAAGTTCCCTTAATTTGCTTTTAGATTTTGGTTTTAAATTCATGTTTCAATATAGTAATTATTTACTTACTATACCTATTTAATTTGTTAAGATTTGTTATTATATATTGCTTATTATATTGTTATATACCCATATATTTTTTTAAATTAAGAAACAAATAAATATCACTCCGGATGAACTGACAAAGCATAAACAACAACATATTTCAATATATTTTGCGAATGTTAGAAACATGTTTCTTCATTTAAACAACACTCAACATGAGTATTAGCGTTGATTGAGAGCATTCGATCAACGATATTACATTAAGGGTATTTCCGTTGAGTTTAGTTGCCTTATATATAAAGTACATTAGGACTTTACAGGGGTGAAAATTAATTGCTTCACTCGAAGCCTGTCTATCCGTCGAATAATGCTGTCAATCGTCAGAATAATTCCGTCTCTAAAACCTCTCTATAACACAACATGTCAGGCTTCTTAAACAATGGTTTTACCTTTTAGGTGTGACAAGATAAAATCTGTATTAAGCATATAATTTTGAAAACAGCAGAATTTCTGTTTATTTTATATTTCAAAAGGCAAACAAAATTTTTAACTTGAACAATTATTGATAATTTGGTGCAAATCAGTGTTGTAATCTACAAGTATACAAAAACGATAATTAAATTTTCCACATGTACAATGAAAAAACAAGCAGACATTAAAGTTATTGCCTCAGAGAATATTTGCTTGGGGTGGTTCTCTGTGCTCTTTCAGGTTGCGTAGCTCAGATGATGATGATGGACAAAAACTCGTTTAGTTTCGAAATAAATATGCGGCTATTGATGCCCAGGTTTAGCATAATCTGACGTATACACATATTATTTATTTATTTATTTATTTATTTGTCACAAGCATCAACAGCTACAAGAGCCAATTACAAATACCAACTTAAAACTAAAGAGATCTACAACGAATAAAGTATACTAAGCCAAAAAGACAATAAACCTTAAAGTAAAAACTAAAAACTAGTATAAAATGTACAGCGTGTCCCAAATTCGAGCCTCATCATTGGGATCTCGGAAACTAGAAGAGATACGAGGTCGGTTAAATTGAGGCAAAGTTGCGCAATTTGATGCTGATTAAAATGCCACCTTAAAGTTAAAAAAATCCGAATACTTCCGAAGATATTTAGAAAAAACCGAATATTCGCGATTTAATTTTTATTTTTTTATGGCTCTATTTGGATAGATATTACAAAATAAATTTCATATTCTCATTGCTACTTTTTCTGTTCTACAAGATGGTGTTATCAGATTTTCAAACCGACGTTTCGTCGTTGAGCTGCCATAATCAACTTTGTTTTTTTAAATACGGCCCTGGATTTTTCATTACGGACTTTAAGAGCTTCTAATGTCCCAAAACCAATGATGTATCGCACTTATTCGAAAAAATCATTTTAATGATTTCTTGGTAATATCTTACTAAAAATATGTTTTCTGTCTCTCTCTAACACATGAGATCTTATGGAAAATGCCATTAATATGATTTTTTCGAATAAGTGAGATACATCATTGGCTTTGGGACTTTAGTTGCTCTTAAAATCCGTAATAAAAAATCCAGGGCCGTATTTAAAAAACCAAAGTTGATGATGGCAGCTCAAAGACGAAGCGTCGGTTTGAAAACCTGATAACACCATCTTGTAGAACAGAAAAAGTAGCAATAAGAATATGAAATTTATTTTGTTATATCTATTCAAATAGAGTCATAAAAAAATAAAAATGAAATCGCGAATATTCGGTTTTTTCTAAATATCTTCGGAAGTATTCGGATTTTTTTAACTTTTAAGGTGGCATTTTAATCAGCATCAAATTGCGCAACTTTGCCTCCATTTAACCGACCTCGTATCTCTTCTAGTTTACGAGATCCCAATGATGAGGCTCGAATTTGAGACACCCTGTACACTAAAGCAAGACATCCTTGACTACATGCCAGTTTAAAAAAAAACATTAAAATTTCAAAATTGAGTATAAGATATATAAACACTCAGAACGCACATACGAGACCTATAAAACATATTAAAAGATTACCTGGTAACTATGTCGATTTTAGTCTATTTATAATAATTTTCTTAAATTCATTAAAACTAGTCAAGTCAATGTCTATATCAGAGGCATACAAGTTAAAATAATAGCAGAGTTTATATATTGGTGAATTTTTGTAAAGATTAGTACGTGGATATGCCAAATAAAACATTCTTGAGTTGCGGGAATTTAATCTGTTAATTGCAAAAGGAAATTCTTGAAGAATATCAGGGCAATCAATTTTGTTCTTCAACATTTTAAAAACAGTACACAAGAATATTTTAATTCCCCTCTTACCCAGAGAAAGTCTATCAAACACCGCCAATAAGTGTTGATTGTCGCAACCTCTCTGGGGATAAACACCAAATTTCCTGTAGTACATGCACTTTAAAAACCTCCTTTGTACGCCCTCAATTAGTGATACTGATATCCAGACATTATATTGAGGGGACCAAATGACGGAGGCATATTGCAAGATTGGCAACATCAATTATATCTTAAACTCAATTTTGAAATATATCTTAAACTCAATTTTGAAATTTTAATGTTTTTTTTTTAAACTGGCATGTAGTCAAGGATGTTTAAGCAATCAAAAAGATGCAAACTGACCTCAATGCTAAGGCTCCTTGGTGGATCTGGCAACAAATCCAGAAATCTTCTGAGCACTCTCAACCTTCGACAAGATGTGGGAAGAAAATGAAAGATTGATGTCAAAAATAACTCCTAAATCCTTTTGTTGGGTTACTCTTTGCAGTTGCTCATTATTTAAAAGATAATCAAAAACAATAGGGTTATTATTAAGTGTAAACGACATACAAGCACACTTACTGACATTTAACTTAAAACTGTGAATATCACACCAGTTCTCAACCTCACAAAAATCATTTTGTAAGATGTGACAATCTTCAACGGAATCTATCTCTAAAAACACTTGAAATCATCAGCAAGTATCTTTGCCTTTTTAATTTTACGAATTATGCCATTAATGGCTGCCAAAAATAAAAGGGGTCCAAGGTTGGAACCCTGAGGAACCCCAGAGGTGCCCTTAAAAATATATGACCTAGATCCCTTAATTTCCACATATTGAAATCTATGACTTAGGTATGCCTGAATCAATCTAATAATGTATGTAGGTACATCTAAATCTGACAAAGATTTTAGAATCATACAATATCTCACCTATCAAAAGCCTTCTCCATGTCTGTATATATAACCTCAACCTGAGATCTTTTATTGATAGCTTCATGGACATACTGGCAAAAGGAGGTGAGATTTGTGATAGTGGATTTTCTTGGTAAAAACCCGTGTTGACATGAAGTAATGCGGCCCGAAATTTCATGATATAATCGCTCAAAAATAATCACCTCAAAGACCTTGGAAATGGAGCTCATAATACTAATCGGTCGATAATTTTTTATTTCATGCCTAGAGCCGGATTTGTGTATAGGAAGAATTTTGCTAACTTTCCATCTATCTGGATAAGTTGCGGTTTTGAGGATTAGGTTAAAAAGATGTTTTAATGGTGGCAATAAATAATCACGACAACCTTTTAAGATATACGCTGGAATGCCATCTGGGCCAATTGCTTTGTTCGCTTTAATCCTGCTGACGGCCTTTAAGATTTCATCCTCAGAAATCAGTTGACTACAGAAAAAATACATGGGCTCCGTGGGTGGACAGTCTAAATCGTTGTCGTTTATATACACTGACTTGAAAAAATTGGCAAACCCCTCTGCAACCTGTTGAGAACCTGAGTAGATTCTGTCCTCAAAAGTCATTTCCTCCATAATGTCAGCAGAATCACGTAAAGACCTCACAAAAGACCAGAACATTTTGGGATTCCCCCTCAAACCAGATTCCATATCCCTCAAATAGTCAGCATAGGCAGCCTTAATTTTAATCTTTACATCAGCTCTAATGGAACGGTACCTGCACTTCCAATAGTTCAACCGGCATTTCTTAGTTTTAAGGAAAAATTTATATTTAAGCTTGAAAGATTAATAATTTCTTTGGTAAACCATACTGGATATCTTTTATTTATTTGGGTGGTCTTAGGAACGCATTTATCAAAAATGTCTGTACAAGTAGAATAAAAGACGTCCATAGCCATATTCACATCCGAACAAGAATGGAGGAGATCCCAGTTCTGTGAGGCAAACAGATTACACAATAATAAGAAATTAGCTTTTTTAAAATAAAATTTAGTACTTGGCTCAACGTTGCAGAATCTTGGGTGTTCTTTAGGCTTAAAGCAAACACTTAAACATGGATGGTGCCTGTCAATAAGAACCAGGGAATCCTCTACTCCATCCACCTGAACGCCGTCAAAGGATGAGATAACGAAGTCAAGAAATACATTATTAAAGTTTTTGACAAAATTCGCTTGAAATAAACTGTTAAAAGAAACAAATGAATGAAGAGAGTTTAAGCAATCGTTACAGGACATAGGATGAACATAGGAAGGAATGTTAAAGTCGCCAATAATAGTAAACTCTGAGTTCTTCTACCTACTAGATTAGCCTCAATTTTCTCAAAAAACCTTTCATACACATCACTAGTACTATTAGGGACAAAGTAAATTACACTGACATACAAATAAGTAGACGCACCAAATGCTATTCTAATACCCAGCGCTTCCTGATCAGCATTAAAAATCTTCAGTTCAGTGGCAATAAAACAATCCCTAATCGCAAGCAACACACCAACTCCTTGAGATTTATCAGTCAACAACCCACTCCTATCTTTTCTAAAAACGAGCCTGTTGCTAAAGGCAAACTTTGCGGTCTCAATCGTTTCGTTCAGCCAGATCTCAGATAATGCAATTAATTCATAATCGTTAAGAAACATATTACATTTAAGTTTATTTAATTTGGTTTTTATGCCTCTGCAGTTTTGATAGAACACCGAGAACACATTGTTTAAGTAGCAACCATCTCTGCAAGTTCCTGTCGAAAACTTAGGCCCGTGGCATTAGTTGAACTTGAGTTAAAGGAAAGTATATCATTAGGGGAGGACAAAGATAAGTCAAAGCTAAAATAGTTTTCGACCGGAACATCACAGGTTAGAGAACTATTACCACTTGAGGCAACCACTTGAGTAGGATTAAGGCTGCTTTGACGAGAATCATCACATACCACTTCATCAAGTTTAATATATAAAAGATTCTTGCTGCTGGGAAACTGAATTACTGAACTGATCAGTGCCGACAATTCAACATTTGAACGCTTATTACCTAACATATTACAACTATTAATAAAACTCATTCTGTTAGGAGAAAACTTTTCAAAATTAAAAACTAAGTTGTTCAGCTTATAATTAAAACTACAACATTTACTTGGGTTTCTAAAACAAATAGGGGTGCTTAAAATAATAACGTTAGTATGAACAAGTAGTTTCAATTTACCAGTGATGAACTGAAGTTTTGGAAAATGGTCACCACTGAAGTTTTTATACCCAGCATAAAGAATCACAAAGTCATCCCTCGTCAAGATTTCCACATTCCCCCAGATACTCTCAAAGGAAGCTAATGCTTTGCACCGCGTATACATTATTAAGTTTCTCTCTTAATTTGTTCTCCAAACCCCTACCCATCTAGTCACAGAGATGGAGAAGTCGCTTTGTACGTCTGATGATAGGGGTTGAGCTTAAATTAGTGTTGTCAATTACGGGCAAGTTTGAGCCTGGTCCAACAGAAGCTGGTTCTCTGCTTATATTATTGGGTTCCAATGAGGGCACGGCAATGGTGATATCCGCAGTACTAGCAGTAGACACTAGGTTAACCTGAGAGCACTTATCGACGCGCGAGCTCCTTAAGCTAAGTTTTTATTTAGGTTAACAATTCTTTGAACATACTTATCATTTTCTACAGTTATGGAAGATATGTTGTTAAGTAAGGAGCTTCTACTACCTTTTAAGTCAGCAAGTTCGATTTCAAGCGACTTTATCTTGAACTAGTTTGAACTTGTTACCAGCAAGCTTTTGCCTCTGGGGCACTACGAACTGGACCAAGTTGTCGTTTACTCGGTTTGCACGTTATTTTATACTAAAATATGTTGAATGCTTCCTGATTGTTTTTAAAACATGTTTAGATAATAAGCATAATAATTACCTTTGAAGATCAAGTATCAAGTTCAAACTTTAGACTGAGTCTTCTTTTTTACACTAGAATCTTTTACACAAACATACTGTTATGTTAGTTATTTATAGGAAACCATGTACTCCTCTAACAGTCAGGGCCGGATTAAGGGTCCAAGGCATCCTAGTCTAGTCGGGGTCCCCCCTCCACGTTTAAGTTTTTGATAGTTTACTTGTACTGCACTAATAAAAATCATCTCTTAATAAAAATTAAAACAAATTTATTGAAAAAATATTACTGCTTTATTTTTCGAGATTTCATTGAAGCAAATTCATTAGTTATGCGACAAAACTCTAATGTCTGGCTCAGTTCCGATTCAATGGCTAAAATTGATAGGTCTGTCACGTTGTGTTGACTTAAAGTGCTTTTCATATGGTTTTTCATTCTATTTAGTGCTTTTAACGCTGTTGTGGCTGTTGCTTCCTTGGCGTTTTTTTCAGAGATTTATGAAAACATTTGTTTTGTTATATCATTTTCATGACTGCATACCACATCTAATAAAATATAAATATTCTATCTGTATAAATTTGACAACAGCCTAACATTATTCCTCAAGTTCCGACTACCTAGCCCGTTTTTGCGAGGGTTGGGTAGGGGCTAGCGGCGTGCGGTTATTAGAAAATAATTTATTTTTTCTTCAAACGTCAGTAAATCCGTCATTACTCGACTGTGTAGGCGGCCGTGAAGTTTCGTTTTTCCTCCGCCGGAGCTTTACTTTTCACATTTCCGCCGGCGGAGGTAAAAGTGTTGTCATAGCAACATAGATACAATACAAACAGACAACAAAATAAGCGTCAACAACTCAAGATTTATTAAACTACAATTTGTATTTATCACTCAATTTGTGACTGCATTTCTAAAAATAACTAATTTAGGAACAAATTGGATATTATTTAATCGAACTTACTCAATAACTGCTTATCAATACGGAATTAAAACGCAATCGGAGAGGCAATCTTAAAAAAATAATTATTGTTGACAGTGTCCACTGACAGCTTTATGTTACATTCACCGACACCGGTCTAAGCAAGGCCACCTACGACCGTGGTCTAAGCCGGCTTGCGAACCCATTTATCTTTAATAATAATTAGGTATTATTACTATTAAAAAGAGATGTTTTTGCATTAATTTGTCGATATTTGAAGAAAAAACAGCATATTTTATTTGGAGGAAAAGTTACTTTTCCTCCATATAAAATAATATACTATTATTAAAAAATTTTATTTCAGTGTCACTGTCGACTTCCTTTGCAGTAATTTGATTGATTTGAAAGGCTATGCCGATTTTTGTTTTTAAACTAGAAGCACTAAAGTTTTTTGGCGTTCCGAACTCGGAGCGTCACGCCGACAAACATTTCTATTGTATTTTTTGCATCAATTGCCTACCACATGGGCATAACAAAAGTTATATGGTAAAATCAAAATATTATCACTATAACAAGACAAGAAATTTGGACGTTGGGATATTTTAGGGTAATGGGCGTCGCGCCAGGCGCCCCTAGGCTATAGCCTAATTAGCCTAGTGGGTAATACGGCCCCGCTAACGGTTGATTTCACCATTCTTGTATGCCGACATCAAGAGAAGAAGAGCTTATTTCAGAAGAAAATAAGAAACAAGATACGAATAATAATGGGCAACGAGTTGAAAAATATAAACGATACCTTTTACACAGAATATAATGTAAGCCATAGAGTTAACGTTGTGAGGAAAGCTTTTTTATTATTGACACCACGAGTTTTTGTAATGCGATTTTTTTTAGATGTACGTACAAGGTATTTCCGTATATATATTAGCACCCACCTATAACAGCCCTTATTTTTGGGGCGAAAATCAAACTTTAAATACAAAAGTTATATGATTCTTTCTAAACAGTCAGGATCCTTTATCAAATAAAACAAATAGGCATCGTAAAACTGTCAAAAAATAACAATTTTTTTATGTGTAAACATCTTAAGCGGATGGGGAGGAAATGTGCAAGCGGCTGTGACATCATAACCATGCGCAGTGATTTTACGAGGGCTGCTCTCGAGTACTAGCAGACTCGCTCATTTTTTTTCAATGGAACACATTATATATTTGTGTTCGGATTTTAAAAGTATATAATATGCCTGCCTTTTTTGTGACCATTTTTCAAATATTTGATAATAGGCATCATAAAATATCACTGCAAATTTCCATCCATAGTCACCACGATACCGCGATAAATTTATTAAACTCGCAAGTTGGTATACATTTTGAAATCTTTATTACCAAATATTTCAAATATGGCCTCAGCACGTAGGCATATTATATATTTTTCAAATCAGAATAAAAATGTCAGTCATTTAGTGAATAATATGTAGGGAGTTTCTTTAAAAAATGAAAGTTGGTATTTTTTGGCAGTTGTACGGTGCTTATTTATTTTGTCTGATAACGGCTGCTGGCAGCTTAAAAACTTTTGTTTTTAAAGTTTTTTCTACCTCCAAAAATAATATACGGGAAACCCTGTACAGGGTGATCCCCTATAATGTCGCCCCCCTGTAACTTTTTTATTTTAAGGGTCTCAAAAAAATTAAAAGTATGGTTATGTAGGTACTGAAAAGTACTTTTTTTCTGCGTATAAAAATATTGGAAAAATGATCAGTATACAGGCAAAAACAAAAAGTTTTTTTTTTCAATGTAACACCCTATATATGAATTTATTTTTCGATTCCTCGTAAAATTCTAAGCATATTTTATGTATGATGTTATACCTCTAGAGTTAGTAGTTTCCGAGCTATAAACAGCTGAAAATCGGTATTTTGGCTAATTTTCACCTTGGTAGCAAGGAGATCATTAGAGATGGAGTAAAATGAATTTCACATTCCTATCTTAACTTTCCAACAGCTATCTGATGATGCTAACTTATGGTACCTGCCGAGGTACCAGATTTGGTCCCCATGGTACCGCCTGCCAGTTAGTGCCGTCAGATAGCTCTTGAAAAGTTAAGATAGCAATGTGAAATTTATTTTACTCCATCTCTAATGATCTTCTTGCTACCAAGGTGAAAAGTAGCCAAAGTACCGATTTTCAACTGTTTATAGCTGTGAAACTACTAACTTTAGAGGTTTAACATCATACATAAAATATGCTTAGAATTGTACAAAGAATCGAAAGGTAAAATCATATATAGGGTGTTCCATTGAAAAAAAATAAACTTTTTGTTTTTCCCTGTATACTGATCATTTTTCCAATATTTTTTATACGCAGAAAAAAAGTATTTTTCAGTACCTACATAACCATACTTTTATTTTTTTTGGGACACTTAAAATAAAAAAGTTATAGGGGGGCGACATTATAGGGGATCACCCGTAGCCTACCGATAGATCTAGCCCTGACACTCATCCCCGCAATGCCAGTGACGTCACAACTGTAGGCGTAATTGAGAAAATAATGGATAAAATCGAGTTGCGTTCTTTTACATATTCACTCCAATATCTTCGTACCTAGTTGAGCTATCAAAATATTTTTTTTACTATTGTAAAGTGCACAGTTTGGCGCTTCTGTCGAAGTATAAAATGGTTGATATTTTCTATTCTAAATAGGCTTAAAACACCGATAACTTTTGCAGTTCAGAAATTATGCAGGCAATTATTCACCAATCGAAAAACTTTTTTGTTTTTAGGAATTTCCTATAACATGCAGCGAAGAAACTGTAGATAAAAGACCAAAAATATTTCTGGTACCAAAATCGTTATTGTCACTATGCTATGCCTTTTGTAATAACACTTAACATTTTTTTTGTGTATTTTGGTCGAGATAGGCCTCTTAAAGTGGAGATGAAAAGGCCGTTTATACGCACGTTTTCTTTTTAATAAAAAGCACATCACAAAATAACTAATTTAATATAATAAATAAAGGTCCGGACAGTAAAAAAATAACTACCTAATACAAATTAAAGCAAAACTACCATTGGCATTCATTCAAAAATACAACCTTATTTTAAAACATAACGTAAAATATTATTTTTAACCAAAAACAGAATAAACAAAAGTTTAGTCATAATACATAAAATAAAACATAAAACAAAAAAAAACTCAAATTTGTCTCAACAAAATTTAAAAAATGTAATAAAAAGACTGTTATTTTAATTTAGAGTATGTGGTAATGAGCGGTAAAATAATTTATCCTCAGGCGAAGAAATAACAGGCTTGGCCTTAAAGGGATATTAGATTTTCGTACTTTAACATTGATATAGGCCTTTATTGTTTATTTAGTTTTTTGATTTTCAAAGAATGTAACTTGTTTTCCCTTTTTAAAGAGATTGGACGGTATTGCTGGTCTACGTGGCTAGTTTAAAAAAATATTTTATCAGGGTTTTCCTTTTTTACAAAAGATTCAAATATATCTGACAATTTAAATTCATTTCCGGCATCATCTTCCGCAATATGCCAACGATCACAATACCCTGAAAATAATATTTCAAAACCATTTTTAATTTTTGGTCTTATTCTAATCTATACAAATAAGGCAAGAAAAAGGAATATTGCACGCCGGAATTTACCTCGTTTCAATAGCGGTGGGCCCTAAGTCAAGATTCTCTCGCTTGTGCGTGGCAAAATTATCACACCAAAAAGCCCTATCTTAAGATTGGCCTTTATGTTGTAATAGTATACGTCAAAATTTCAGATAGGGCCATGTGTTTTGTAAGTTTTATAAAGAAACAAATGGATTTTGAGATAGGACCCTCGGCTAAAAACAGGTATACACTAGATAGAAACTAACGCTGACCTTCGCACATTTTGGCCCTATCTCATGATAGGGCCTTATGTCATGAGACCGACGATATGATAAAAATAGAATAACAAGCAATTTTCAAGTTGAAATTGGTCACGATTTAACAAAAAAAACTATATTACAGAACGTCATAAGAAGTTGAACCAGATCCACAGGAAGTACACAAAACATAGGGTAAAGAAACTCAGTGTTATCAAAATATGAAACATACATTAAAGCGAAGCGTGCTGTTGGGTAAAATAAGGAAGGTCATGTCGGTGAACTTGACTCGGTCAATGTGCATACGCTGCAGAGTCGAAATAACCAGTGAAAGTAAACAAAACATAACTAAAATTGATAGCCTGGTGTTTATTTAATTTTGTGTAATTCCTGTACATCCGAAAAATCACTCATTCGTCAAAAAGATAATCCTATACCTACTATAAAATGATCTTCACCATCGCACATGATGCCCCAAGTAGAAAATTTAACGATTAACGATTAGTTGAGATTAATGGAGAAAAAAAAATAAAATCTAATCCGCGCAAAACTCATTTATAGAATAATATGGTCTTCCTAGTAGGTAAGCTTTCGTTTTTTCACGAAACTTAGCAAATGTAGGGATGGATTTAAGATGTAGTGGGAGTGTATTATATAACTTCTTGGAATTATAAAGAATATATTTTTTTGTTAATTCAGAGGAGGGAGTAGGAAGGAAGATGTCCTGACTCGAATTTCTTGTTGGGTACTCATGTTGTGGCCTTTCGGAAAATATGGTTTGATATTTGCGTATTAAACAAGTTGTTTCTAAAATAAACATAGCAGGAAGCGTAAGAATTTTATATTTTTTAAAGTAGTATTCGCAATGAGCTCTGCCATTAAGGCCAAATAAATAACGAATTGTTCTCTTTTGAAGTTTGAAAATGGTACGAAATTGCTCGGTGTTACAGCAGCCCCAAAAGGGAAGGCCGTAACGAAGATGAGATTCAAACAAAGAGAAGAAAGTGAGCCTGGCAGTAGACCGATTTAATTCCTTCGAAACCGATCGAATTGTGAAGCAGGCTGAAAAAAGTTTTCTTGGCAAGGAATCAATATGTGCGGACCACTTAATGTTGGCACTAATATTCAAACCTAGGAATTTAGCCGATTCAACGTATTTAATATTGCTGTTGTGAAGTAGCAAGGGTTGTTGTAAGGTTGTTTTATAAGATAGGGCTACCGTTTTATCAACGTTGAAACACAGCCAATTTGACTCAGACCAAGTTTTGATTGTGACGAGATCGCTGGAGATATTAGAGTGTAGGGAGAAAGTATTAGAATCACTCCAAGTTATGCTTATGTCGTCAGCAAAGAGAGAAATTTTGCCATTGATTTTTACGTATGTAATGTCATAAATATATATTAGAAAAAGGATAGGCCCAAGAACAGAGCCCTGTGGAACTCCACTGGTAATCAATCTGCAATCAGAATCAGAACCCTTCGCTCTAGCAAACTGCAGTCTATTTTTAAGATAAGATTGAAACCAGTCCCAAGGAATACCACGGATTCCATAGAAATTTAGTTTTCTTAACAAGATGTCATGACACACACAGTCAAACGCTTTAGCGTAATCACAGAAGACTGTAGCAGTGGGGAGATTGTTGTTAAGGGATGAGTAAACATCGTGAAGCAACGAGAACATGGCGTCATTAGTACACTTGTTTGGTAAAAATCCGAACTGTTCCGGGGACAGTATGCCATGTGTTGGGGAAACCCCCTATCGTTTTTCACCGTATAGTTTGGCGAGAACACCCTGTATGTATGTAGAATGAATGAGCCATAATTAAACTCAAAATAGATTTATTTCACCCCGGGTACAACCCAATTTCTGCATTTAAATTAGCATATGCCAGTTCTTTAAAACCCCTTAGTCCAACCCTAGACGGACGATCCCTTAGTTCGAACCTGTACAGCAGTGCTGTCAATATAACCGATTACAATAGAGCCAACTTTCACTAGTAATGGAAAAACGTTTGTAATCGTTTTAAAGTCAATGTATTTTTGTCTCCGGCAGCCTTGTGAACAATCAGTCTGTCAAATAAAGAAAGAAAACAGCTTCTACCCTTGTAATCTCAAATGAACTCGGCAAAGCGCCAACCCCCCACTTTTTATTTGGTCTGGCGCCAGGAGGCAACCAGCTCGAAGGCAAATTCAAGTCAGTGCGTAGCAAACACTCATTCGCGTAGGATCTGTAGTCACAGCTCTCCGAGTTTCCGCGCCAAAAACATCTAGCCATGTCCTAGCTCTGTTTGAGGCAATTAATTAGTTTGAAAGTGTCTTACATTCACTAAAATGTACTAGATCAGTCCGGTCTGCTCTCTAGCCTCGCAGTTCAGTTAAGCAAGTTAAGACGTTCGCTTGAATAGCAATAAAACGTGCTGTTCTCCGCTGGCCAAACGTCAAATTCCTTTTTGGGCCAATTTTTCTCCTTTCGTATGCACAAATATTAGCGAATATATAGTGCACCTCAGTTATCTTTGTCCAAGGTTGGACAAAGACCTCCTTTTGGGCGATTATCCCAAGATTTCAAGGCCAGAAACGACGTAGGGTCTCTTTCCCCCTTTTGTTGAAGAGAATCCATAAAATGGCGGCACCGAATTGATTACTCAAGTGGTCCCTGTACTGTACTAGTTAATTCAAGGATTCAAAGTGGAATCCCTAGCTGATTAGAGTGAAGTAAAACATTTGAGATTAAGGTATTCTGTACGAGAGAAAGGTGCTAGATTGAAAGCATAAAATTTCATTTCATTGAAAGCCAGAAAGGACAAACATATTTCAGTTAGAAATTGCATAATCAAGACTTTTTGTCTTTAGTTAATAATTAAGAAACCTTTTGTAATATTAGTTTTATGCTTGAACGAATGATGAATGATTGAAAGTTTTAGTCTAAGAATTGTACATATAATTTCTATTTAACATAGAGAACAGTGTTTATTTATCTCCATTATATTTAAATGCAATTTACACCTGCATTATTAAATTATATCAATACCGAATACATGTTTCAATTTATCTCACCACCCTATGTTATACTGTCCATTAAAAGTTGTTAATTAAGATACCACACCCGTCTTTATGGTTTTAAGCAATAATAAAAGCACTTGTTTATCCCGACCACCATGTCTGAGGAGAAATGGCATGAGGCGATTTTTTAATAACTTTTCAATGACTTTAGAGAGTACGAGCAACAGAGCAATTGGACGATAATTGCATAAGACATCCTTTTCACCTCCCTTATGAAGAGAAATAATTATGGCAGTTTTGAGACATCCGGGAAAACACCTTTCGTGAAGGACGCATTAATTAAGGAAGCTAGGACATCCATAATTGGAAGTGGGAGGTTCAAGAAAATTTTAGTTGACAGATTGTCAGTGTTACACGCTGATTTACTCTTTATGCTGCTCATTACCTGAAGAAGTTCAAGGCTGGTCACGGGTCTTAGGAAAAAACTATCAGCGACTTTTTTAGAAAGAGGAAGAAACGAAACACTAGAACTAAATACAAATGACTTTACATTTACCCGTTTATGATCCGGTGTGTTTTTAAAACCTGTTCTGTAGGTAAAAATATGTTAACTAAAATTTGGTGCTAGGTACTTTCGTTGGAGTGGGGGAAGGAAGCCATTAAATTTGATTCACCAATTCTTATTGTCACGAGTCGCCACTGCACAGGTAGTGCTTTTCATGAACCTAACTGAAAATTAAGCTCCTATGTCAATGTCATGGTCTTCCGAAAAAGAATATTCTTTTACAAATCATATAATATAGACCAAGAAACACCATATTTTTATTAAAGAGTACTATCGAGTACAAAATGGATTTTGTTTGTGGTTACTTCCTGCGAAGGAAGAGCCGATACATATCAAAATCAATTTACGAAACATTTTTCAGCTTTCTAAAATTTCTAGTAGCATACTGCAGAGGAAATGCGATGTAACATCTTACCGCTTGTCTACAAATAACTTGATTCATATGGGAGCTTGGTGTTTTCGATTGAATTCGGGGAAGATACCCGAT
>JAEQML010056710.1:0-33468 GCA_016904865.1 Pissodes strobi
CTTCTGAAAGAGCACAGCGCAACTACTGCAACGAAGTCAGGTCCATATGCAACAAGCGGTAGGAGCGTATATGTGACAAGTGGTGGAGGTGCCGTTTCGACCCCCGTACACAGGACCAAGGACTCATCGAGGAGATACGCTTTTTCCAGATATACCCCTGATCCAGCTAAAAATAATATTTTGCATCAATCCAAGCCGTCTATATTTTTTATAGCCGTGGTGACCCACGAGATTGTTTTCTGTACCAGTTTTCTTTGAGATTTTTTGGCAGTCATAAAAGTTGCCTTCTTGACATTTTGGTGAAGTTAAGAGTCAGTGTCTTCTAATTATTTAAATCCGTCCTCGAATGTCAGACAGAAAACACTATCTACGTTCTAAGAGTCAATCCGACACGCCAGCTAAGGACCCCACTCTACCTCACAGCAGCACAGCCATCTTCTCAGCATCAAGGAAATTAAGAAGATCGCCACCCACATCCCCAATATTAAATTTAGAACAAGTTAAGAAAATCTTATTTCTCGACAAACCATTAGTAGAACCACCTAGTGAAAACTCGCAAATATACCAAGAAAACTTAGCATCACACAGCAGCACGGAGGCTAGAGAAGTCATCAGTGAAGACAGCGAACAAGACGAAGCACAAGATATCCAAACAATACGTCACAACATGGCAAACACAACAATCACAGACGCTTTGGCTACTGCAAAGAAAGCAGCAATACCACAGTTTATTAGCCCACCTACATTTCATCCTTGCAGATGCAAAGCCAACGATTTTATAAAATCATACGAAAGAACGGCAATAGCAAACGGATGGGATGATGCGTTAAAAATTGGATATTTTGAAACTTTTTTGGACGGAGCAGCAATCCATAATGGATGGATGGAATTACAAGCAGACTTTATCAGTGAATTCGAAGACAGAAATTATCAGACAGCACGTAAAAAGAGAGTGGAAGAAAGGAAGCAGTTAGAGAATGAAACAGTAATAAATTATTTGTACGAACTTAGAGTACTTTATCACGACTACAAGGCAAACGTGGACATAGAAGAGTTTTTAAGTATATTTAGCGAAGGGCTCACCGAAGACAATTATTATAACTTTTACTGGTTGACAAACCCCCCCAACAGCCAACCTCGAGACTTAGACGAACTGAAGGCGTTAGAAGCAACGATAGACAAAGCACCGATACGAAGAGAAGATAAAAGGCAAAACAATGAGCCAACAAACAGTTATCATCCTCTGAATATAAGCAGTCACAATCCTCAATATAACTATCGTCCTCCAAATAGATAAAATTACCGTCCTCCATATAACTATCGTCCTCCGAATAACATAAATAATACAAACTTCAATCGTCCAAACAATTACCACAAATATAATTATAATACGAATATACAAAATAACCTCAGAAGGCAAGAAATGCCACAAAACCGCAATAGCAACTTACAGAGGCTACCAACATATACAAAGAATGGTAACCAAAATCATTATAAGGAGGCCTACAGAAATAGCTATAATAACCAGAAATGCCACACCTGCGGAAAATTGGGACACTTCGCAGCAACTTGCCGCAGAAATCACCCAAAAGGTGGCGGATGGCTAAATTAAACACCCCAGTCATCCTAGCAGGAGGGGACAAGGAAAAGAAAGGCATACTTTGCATCACAGTAAAATTAAACAATAAAAATGTCACGGCAATAATAGATACTGGATCTCAAAACAACGTCATACAAAAAGACTGGACAACAGGCCTGAAACATAGAAATAGCAACACAATTTTCATAGGAGCAGGAGGGCATCGTATACAAGTAATGAGTGAAGTTATCACACCATTACAAATAGGAAACAAATTTAAGCTCCAAATAAAGGCAAAAGTAATCAACAGTGCACCCTATCCGATAATATTAGGCATGGAATTTCTACAACATAACAAGGCAGTGATAAATATCCCAAACAAAGAACTGATAATTCAAAATAAATATATAATCCCATTGAGATACGATTCAATGAATGGCACCGCACCGGGGCTTACATCTGTACAAAAACAAATAAAAGTCAGCAGGGACAAAAAGCAGGACAACAACAAATTCAAGTTATTTTTACAACAGCAAAACACATACAAGTAGATAAACTAGAATCCATTCAGGAACAAAATAGAAATATACAGGGCCTCGGCAAAGATATTCCAACAGTATGGGGATTAACAGATATGAATAAAACAAAAAAGTATATAGCTAAAATACTTAAGCAAGAATTCCCAACAACAAATTGGAAGAAAAATAATAAAATAGGAACAGTTTCAGTGACCAAAAATACAAAAGGCAAAACTGGTTTCTACCTCCACACTAGGAGCAACGCACATAGCAGGCCAACACTCGAAACATTATTTGAATGCCTCATAAAACTAAGAGAACTATTAAAGCAAAAGGGAATTAATAAAATAGCCATACCTAGAAGAGGTTGGGGCTTGGATATCCCAGAATGGAATTCATTTAAAAAAATGTTGCACTACATATTCAAGTCAGACAATATAAATATTTTAATATGTAGAGACAAAAGGCCAAGAAAATTAAATAACATAACAGGGCCATTTACAAACATTATGATAGAGCAGACGCCTAACATTTTTAAAATTAGAGCTAGAAAGAACTATGTCATCACAAAGGGAGAAACAAAAACATTAGAATTACAAATCCCAGAATACCAAGAAATAGAAGGCCACTCAAATATTTTTAATTGTAAATACAACACAGACTGGTTAGCCACAAAGCAATTATCAATTGAGGCAAATATATACACAAATGGGAAAACATTGTTTATCCCAGTAACCGCGAAGGCAAATTACCCAGCTAAAATCTACAGGGGCACTACAATAGCAATGTTAGAAGAAATACAAAAAGAAGATACCGCATACAACCTACACCTCAGCGAAGAGACAATAGACAAGAAAAAAATGATAACCATAGACGATCACCATCTAGACAACATCACAGACCACAAAGCACGAATACAACTGGAAGAATTACTACATGAATATAGGGACGTATTTGCAAAATCTCCAAAATATAGGGGAAAAACTAATCTAACCGAACACGTAATAGAACTAGAAGACAATAAACCACAGAAAAGCCGTCCATACCGTGTGTCCCAAAAAGAAAGAGGCATAATAGACGAACAAATCCAAGAAATGCTAGAAAGCGAGGTAATAAGACCATGCCACTCGCCCTGGGCGAGCCCAGTTGTACTAGTAAAAAAGAAGGATGGCAATACTAGGTTCTGCGTAGACTATAGAAAATTGAACTCAGTCACAAAGAAATCAAATTGGCCTCTGCCTCAGATAGACGATATACTAACCTATCTAGGCGATTCTACCTGGTTTAGCACATTGGACATGTTTTCCGGATACTGGCAAGTCCCAATACAAGAAGATTCGAAACACTATACCGCTTTTGTAGCACAGGGACATGGTTCATACGAATTCAATGTGTTAAGTTTTGGACTATGTAATGCTCCAGCAACGTTCCAAGAATTGGCAGATCGAATATTCAGTGACATGAAGTGGAAAGAAATACTCATATACCTAGACGATATAATAATATTTTCAAAAACAATAGAAGAACACTTGATAAAATTAAGAAAAGTCTTCGACAGATTACGTCAGGCAAATTTAACATTGAAACCAAGCAAATGCGAATACCTAAAGAAAGAGATAAAAATTTTGGGATTCAAGGTCAGTGACAAGGGTCAGTGACGAATCCAAGCTCACGTGCATCAGAAATTTTCCAACACCAAAAAAGCTCAAAGATATACAAAGCTTCTTAGGACTCTGTAATTTCTACAGAAAATTCATTAAAAATTTTTCAATGATTGCACGTCCATTACACGATATGACAAAGAAAAGCTCGACATTTAAATGGGGACCAAAGCAAGACGAGGCATTCGCAACATTAAAGGAAAAATTGATATCGGCACCTGTGTTACAACACTTTAATCCAAACAAAGGCACAATATTGCACACAGATGCAGCTACATGTGGAATCGGAGCCATATTACTACAAGAAGATGATAATAAAATTGCACACCCTGTAGCCTACATAAGCAGAAGTCTGTCAAAAAGTGAGACAAATTATACAATCACAGAGTTGGAATTATTAGGCGCAGTTTGGGCGCTAAGCTATTTAAGACACTTGATATATGGTAAACCAGTAAAGATCATAACAGATCATCATGCTCTCTGTTGGATAGGCAGCATCAAAGAGAATAATAGGCGTTTAGCAAGATGGGCATTAAAGCTTGCAGAGTTTGACTATATAGTAGAATATAAAAAAGGAACATCACACAAAGACGCAGACTGCATGTCGAGACACCCAGTCCTACTTGCAGAAACACACGATCAAGGAGACAAGGACGAGCTACCAACATTTGCGCTGAGGAGCACAGAGATAGCCGCTGTCCAGGACAAGGACCCAGAAATAAAAGAATTAAAACAAGCCATCTTAGATCCAAATAATACAGACATTGCAATAGGCACCAGACGTAGAGCAAAAAATTCTAGACTGCAAAATGACACCCTGTACAAAGTAAATAACACCAACAAAGGATTGGAGAATGTTTTAGTCATACCAAAGTCCATGAGAAAACAAATAATGTGGGAAGTACACGCAGCACCCACAGGGGGTCATCTAGGAGTCTATAAAACATTGGGTAAAATCAAAAACAGATTCTTCTGGACGGGCATGAGTAAGGACATAGAGAAATACATACACGGATGCCCAGACTGCCAGGCAAGAAAAGGACAACCCTAGAGAAAAACTCCGTGCTTCTTACAACCCATAAAAGTAGGAAACATCATGGATAAAATTGGCATTGATCTTTTAGGACCGTTTAGGCGTAGCTCTCAGGGAAAGACAATGATTGTGGTAGCAACGGATTATGCATCAAGATATGGTATTACTGCAGCTTTACCAAGCGGCAAGGCAGGCCCGGTGGCAAAATTTCTCTTAGAAAAAGTATTTTTGATACACGGAGTTCCAAGGACTATTTTAAGTGACAGAGGCAAAACATTCCAGTCAGACATGGTACAAGAACTAGAACGAATTATGGGAGCACGTAGCCAGTACACAATTGCCTATCACCCTTGCTGCAACGGCCTTACAGAAAGGTTAAATAAAACAATGGCGGACATGCTGTCTATGTACTGCAACACTCAACAGACCGATTGGTGCTCTTATATTCCATTCATCACGTTTGCTTATAACACAGCTATACAAAACACAACGCAATTTAGCCCATTTATGTTAGTTTTTGCCAGGGAGCCAACGCTACCCTCTGAAGCGGTCCTGATGGACGCAGAAAAAGAGACAGACATTCTACAGATAAGAGAAAAGGCGCTGCGAATGAGAGCATTCGCAGTAGAAAATATAGACAAACGCCAAAATAGTGATAAAAAACGATTCGATAATAAACATAGGGAGCTACAATTCGAGATAGGAGATAAAGTAAAAATATTTATACCAGTAAGAAAAGTAGGACGCAGCTAAAAACTACTTCTAAGGTGGTTTGGACGATATGAAATTTTGAGGAAATTAAATGAGGTAAACTACGGAGTTAGAAAGATAGGAAGTAAAAAGAAAGTAAAAGACACGGTTCACGTATGTAGGATGTTGCCGTATAATGATCCCTGGACTGAGGATTCACCAATTATTGATGAGGAAGCCGAAAAAGAGGACAATAATCAAGAGGACACAGAGGACGATAGTACAGAGGATACAGAAGATACAAATATACAGTTAGTTATACAAGAGGCAGAAAAAGAAAAACATGATAAAGATAAGGGGCAACAAAACAGTAATAAAATTGAGAAAAATGAAAGTATACATACAAAAGAGGGCGAGGACCTCGAAAGAATGCTATTAGCAATTTTGGGGAAAGACAATAATAAAATTGAGAGTAGTGAAGGTATGGATGAGAAAGAAGACGAGGACTTCGAAGGAAGACTGTTAGCGATTTTAGGGAGAAAATAATGACAATGCACAACCTACAAACCCAGGTGTCAATGATAAATACCTTACCTATTAGGAAAAATCATAATAAGGCACTTAGGAGTGAGAAAAAAGTAGCATAGAACATATAGAAAAATATAAGATACATATAAAGTTAATGTAGAGAAAAATGAGACTAGAAAAGTTTAGTTCATTTATGTGAATAATAAAGTTTAAATGGAGAAATGAAACTTTAGCAAAGTTATAATGTTGAACGCAATTGTTTTCGATTAATACCGTACAGGGAAAGTCATAGAAAGACATGTGAGCGTTTCAAGTGAGGAGAAACTAGGAGAAATAAGTAAAAAGAAGTTTAAAGAGAAACTAGGTAGAAGACGAGCTAATGAGAAAACATATAGGCATAGGCTATATGTAAAACGGACTTAGGTAGTGATGAATATCCTATCGAGAAAATCACAACACTTAAGGGCCACGGAGCATAGAAAGTTTAGAATACGTACATAAAAATCAGCTGATAGATTAAGAAATATACTAGATATAAATAGTGTAAAATAATGCATACATAAAGGCCGAATACATATAGGATATGAGATATAAACAGTATAAAAATAATTCGTATAGCAGACAATACACATAGACGTAATATATTATGGAATAGTGAATATGATTAAAATATATATATACATATAATATACATACCAAGACTCTATATGAAGCCAGTGCGAGGCAGGATTCGGTGAGAAGGGAATCATATGTAGGACAATGAAGGCAGCGTCACGATGTTCAGAAAAAAGAGGGAGCTAAAAAGAAAAAATGTTGTAAAATAATGCAGTGAAAGAGATAAAGGCCACACAAAGTGGGCATATAGTAAAATTTACACCCAGATAGGGGACAATTAAAAAGGATAATAATATAATTATAATGTGAAAAATAAAAATGTACACAAGGAGGAAATACTCTTCTTAATTTCAATTTCCTGGAGATCATACACTTCAGCTAGGGACAAGAAGAAAAGAAGAAGATGCCTAGATAGAGAAAAAAAATTAAATGAGGGATGTATCATCAGTGTCATAAATAGAAATAAATAATTTAATAACTCACCTAAAGTTACAAAAGGGCAAACTCTCTGTCACTCAGCGTTGATGGATTAAACTGGTGTGAAGATACTTCGAGGCAGCGCTGCAGCAGATGGATTCAATCACAAAATGGCTCAAGTCAACTATAGGCGTAATAAGGTAGCAACTCATCCCAGCAGAGGACGACAGCAGCCCTAAAAAATAACAGAGGAAAAGACAGGGTACTAACAAATGAGAAAAATAATCAATGGAAATTATTTGAATTCGTTTCATATCCATTTGCCTGGGAAAACCAAGCTTGTGTAGTTGAACATCACTCTATATCTAGGAGTAGCTGAAAAAATACTGATAATAATAATAACAATCATGTAACAAAACAAATTACAGGGACAGGTTTACATATATGCAATCCATATGAAAACAAATACTGCTACCTACCCAGACTTTTGGGCGATATCCTAAAAGGATCAGCAGATACCACAAAACCATTTCACAAGGACTCAGTGCAGGATCGGACAGCTTACCGCGCAATGAGACGTCATCGCCGGTCACTAATGGTCAACACTGAGATAGAGGATAATGAATATATTATTATGCATCCTGGAGAGGGCATGGAATTAATCTGTATGGATCCAATACAGAGCAATAAAACGTCAGCTACAAGTGCACTAAGAACATCCATCCCATGTTACTGTAAGCTACAAATTAAAAAGAAATGAATCACTCCAAACCGATTCACCGGTAATATTATCAGTTACTCATGTAATACCAGCAGCATGGACAAAATTTAAAACGTTTATACTGAATCCGACAGCAAATTTACAGCCATCCAAATTCAGTAATATGGAAGAATGCATCAACCACAACTGGTCAATATCCATACCACATCTTAACCTAACATCAAGTAAAGAATTGCTACAAATGATTACGTCAGAAATCAAGCAAACGAAAACGTCATCCAATAATTATAAATGGAGAAACGAAAATCACAGTATCATGGTTATATGGAACAGTATACTATCATTTGCAGTAATATACATAATATTTCACAAACTCAAGCCAGCACTACCCCTATTAGCAACCCCTGTACATGCATTAAGTACAGCAAAAGAAATCATGCACGATATACTATTTATAATAACATGTAGCATATTTGTAATATTCCTAATATATCTATTATTTAAATTATATAGATACTTACGCAATACGACCAGCTCCACCAGCACAAATCACTCCCCCACACCACAGGATGGATACACGTTAAGGACAAAATCAAAACTCAGACGGTAGCCTAAATTGCGTATTTCAAAAGACTGCGGCAGTCGACCCGAGCAATGGAATATCAACATGACCTGCTTACCATTTCTGCTGACTATACAAAGTAGTATAAATACGTATCATATCATATTATAATATTTAGAAATAATAGGTTAGCTGTAATTAAAATTATTGTAATGTATATGCTTAAATACGAATAGATATAAAACTGCCAGATATACATAATCAAAAGAATTATTTTTAATCCTTTATATGAGGGATTTACAACAAATAGTAAATAAGAATCTGAAATATGGTGAAATGGTATAAGATAATCAAAATCTAATAATAAAAACACGGAAACGTTTTAAAATATTTATTATGCCTAAAAATATACATATATGGTAGGACGCCTAAATCTGACCACAACGGTCATATGTTGCTATTGTATTTGGCAACTAAAAAATTGATTGATTGTTATTAAATTAGTTATTAGTTAATTATTAAAACAAACCTTTCTTTTGTTCCATGTAAGCAAAAAGCACTGGGTCAAGCAACATACAGAGTCGACAACACTTCAAGACTAATACCGGGTGGACAAAACTGAGCCACGACACGAAGTGGACAACAAGTAAAATGAATGAACAAACTGTTGCAACCAGCCAGAACGTCTTGGATCGAGTAGAGATCAGTACGGTCGGATTGTGATAGTGTTAATTTAAGGTTGAATGCAAAATGTAAAAAATATATATATGTAGTAAGGGAATAGCATATCTGGTAATAAACTCCGGAGGCCGTCGTTTTCTGGAGGGAGGGCATGTGTCAACTAACAAAAATCATACAGTGGAAAGTTTGAACTTAACCTTGAATCGCAATTATAAATTGTTGTTAATTAAAGTATAAACTGTTATGATTAACCTTGTTAACAATTCAAAACAATACTCGAATTAGAGGTCAAAGTTTGATATAAAAAGCTGTGCAGCAGCCCATACCGGCAGACTTTGATCTCCAGTGCGAATTACCGAAAGGGAAAAGCCCCTCTGGTAGATCAAAGCTCTCACTTTTAAAAAAGACCTATCAGTGCGAATTACCGAAAGGGAAAAGCCCCTCTGATCAGGCACGGTTAAAAAAGACCTATCAGTGGGAATTACCGAAAGGGAAAAGCCCCTCTGATCAGGCATGCCTTAAAAGTGAATCAGTGAAAATTAATAACGCCATAAGGCAAAGTGCTATTTAAATTAACTACATATAAAAAGTAAACTAGGTAACTAAATATTCAGCCAGACCAAATAATCTATCCGCCCGTCAATCTAATTGTAACAGCCCTTCAGGCTAGCTCTCCCTCTCTCTCGCTGCTGTTCGTGGTTAACATTTTCGCGAGGATTATCCCAGGGGACTTACGAGATATGCATTCCCGAATATTTTGGTAATACTTACAACCTTCTATACTCAACCTGAAGTTAATAAACCAAGCCTTTTTTACACCGAGTGTTTCTATCCATCTCTCCCAACTACCTATATCTGAGCTCCGTCTTCTGAAAGAGCACAGCGCAACTACTGCAACGAAGTCAGGTCCATAGGCAACAAGCGGTAGGAGCGTATATGTGACAATATTTCTCTGTACAGGGTAGCTCGAGTTCGAGTATGTATGGGGATATCGAAACTGTAAGAGATTCAGCGTCGGTCAAATTAGAGCAAAATTGCACATTTAGGTGCCTAACAATATGCCGTTTAGAAAGTTATAAAATTGCGAGTATTTCCGGAGATATTCGGAAAAAACAAAAATTTTTAAAATTCCTTTTGTTATTTTTCCTGAATTTATTTAAAAACGGATTTCAAATTAAATTGCACTTTGCATTACCACTTTTTCCGCTCTATCTAATGGTGGGATCCAGTTTGAAATCCGACGTTTCGTCATCAAGGGATCATCATCTACTCTTTTTTTAAATACGAACTTTAAATTTTTTTATCGTTTTTCAGATGATGTTGTCGTTATTAATATGAATAAGTATGTGTTTTTATTTTTTTTTATTCTCTATTTTTAATTAACATTTTTATTTTTTTGAATTACTTATTTTGCTTTGGCGTAATTTTAAATAATTTAAGTTACTTCTGAAATTTTTATATTCTATAAATATATTTTGTTGTGTTTCTTGTGTTAAGTGGAAAATTGGAGCCTTTATTTTTAATAAAAATAAAAAATAGAAAAATTAAATAAACAGGTTCATTTTATTTTTTTTACCCCAAAGCAAAATAAATAATTTAATAAAATTAAAATTAAAATTAAGAAAAACAATAAAGAAAAATTAAAAACATATTCATATTAATAACGCCAGCATCATCTGAAAACGATAAAAAAATTAAAGTTCATAGTTAAAAAAATAAAGTTGATGATCACCCTTTGAAGACGAAATGTCGGATTCCAAACAGCTCAGGAAAAAATAAAACGATTTTTCAATATTTCGTTTTTTTCCGGATATCTCCGGAAATACTCGGAATTTTAAAACTTTCTAGGCGGCATATTGTTAGTTGTTAGGCGCCTAAATGCGCAATTTTGGCCTGATTTGACACTGTATTTCCTACGGTTTTAGAGTGCCCCATATATACTCGAATTCGAGCCACCCTGTACAATGCTTCAATAGTTAGAGACATATTTACGTCGTTACAGCAAAGACAAGGAAAATTAATTTATAATTTCCTTAAAAAGTTTCAGTGGACCAAAAATACCCGCAAATAACTCTTAAACGCTACAGTCTATGAATAAAATAAAAGGGATCAGAAAGGGATAATAAAATCGCCCTGTACATAAATCCAATTCCTGTAAATGTCTATATTTATGTACTTATTTAGGAAACTTACCTTACAGGTTATAAAAACCCTACTATTAGGCAGAGATTGTAAAACGTAGGCTTTGTGTCCTAGTCCCAAAACATCATAAAAATGTATTCAACAAATAACCCTATCCTAGAAATACCCAAATAATAAAAATACAAAGGGAATATCTGAAGAGCTAATACCTAATTCTAGCAAAGGAAAGGTTAGAGTCTGCAACCTTTCCCAAAGTCGGCCAGTAGGTATATTAAATGAACCTTTTTCCAACTAATGTCTTAAGGAATTTTGAAATATATTCACCAGTTTTATTAATCTTTTCAATCATTTATTTGCATCTTACTCGCAAAGAAGGGGTCATTGTAAATGACTGTCAGAACTATGGATCTTACAAAAGTCTTTCAAGTCAGACTGATCTGCTGGAAAGAGAGTTAAATAGTCATATAAATATTGGCATTGACTTGCCAAGAAGTAGGAATTTCTTTACCTAAGTTACAAACAGTATAGGACTTCGCACCAAATTAGCTATACTACATAATAGCCGTAAAGCTCTATTTAATTCTATTTAAATTTTCATTAATCCTCATAATGTATGTTGAGTAAAAAACACTAATCTGTTATCTGGAGTATATAGTCAATTCTATGTTTGTAGAACTTAGCCCCCAGGGAAAATAAAATTTATATTTATGACAAGATTTCTAAATGGTAGTGATTGATAATGGCACCAAAACACATCCTTTGTTGTATCTCATTACTGTGATGATACTTTTATGGCCTTTCCTACGATTACACGTAATAGTTACTTATGCAACAACCGGGATAAAAGCATTAGCATCCCACTTGTTACATACAAGATTTCTGTTATTATTTGACATTAAATTCGAAAAGGTCTTGTATTCTGAATCAAACCAATGATTTCCAAATAATTGCAACTGAATTCTAACAGCACAAATATTTTGACAAAAAATTACGGAAATAAATATAGTCTTCAGCTTAGTCAGACACCCGAAAAGGGGTTTTTGTTTGTTCAAAATATTTGTAAAAAGATACCAAACTATTTAATACTTAAAAACAAAAAAAATATTATTTAATGGGGTAGTGAATGTTAAAAGAATATTTAAAACAAGGAATGATATTAAAAGAGGTTAAAAAAATTACCTATATCATTTGTACAAAACGCATGGTAAAACCTTCCAGTGATAAAAATACAAATTTTAGAGAGGAAGCTGAAATTGATTTAGAAAATGATTTTTACAAACAAATAATAGTATATATGGAATGGATACTTTAATAATTTACATTGAAATAGAAGATCTGGAAAGGTATTAAAGTAGGGCTTGGAATTGCATTCGAATATTCGACTATTTTAATTTTGCTAGTTAAAAAATTCGAATATTCGACTATTCGAATATTTGACTAATCGGTTATACGAATATTTGACTGTTAGAATATTCGACTATTTAACTATTCGAACATTCGACTAATCAAATGTTTGAATGTGAAACTGTTTAATGCACAAAAAAAGATATAAGGTTCGTAATTTAAATTTACTCCTCTTTAAATTTCCTGTTTTAAATAATCCATTTTCAAAATTATTTTGATTATGAAAGTCATGTTTTTCTCAGTTTTTGAACACTGTATAAAAGGAACTTTTATCAAGAATGACTTTTTGTCGAAAAGACATTTTTTATCCATAGGTCCTTTAATTCTTGTATGTATGTAGATGTACAGGGTGGCCCGTTTATTATGGGATGTCACCTTATCTCAGAATTTACGGGGGTGTACCAAACAAGTTTAATACAACAGTTGCTTGGATTTACTTAAATTTTTAAAATATTATATTTTTACATATTCGTATTTTCGTGGACAAGTATCAATGTCCTTATTTTAAATAGAATACCCTATATATTAAGGCATTTTTGAATTCATCAGAAAATGTGGATATATTTTATATATAATAAGTCTAACCGTTTTTGACATATTTTGAATTTTATGTAAGAAATGTCGTTTTCAATTTCAATTTCTCCTATTGAAAGCCTTTATTATTTAATTGGAGTTGGTTTCCTTGTAGAAAGGGATCTACTTTAGTAGTCTGTGTTGACATTTTTATAATAAATAAATACAGGGTGATCAAAAGCTAACATTAAAAATTGAAATGAAAAAATCGTTTAAAGTAATTTTTTTTTCAAATGGAAACCCCTTATTTTTATAATTTTATCTTATTTAGCATTAAAAATAAGGGCGACTTTGTATTCGAAAAACTTGCAGTTTTTGAAATATTAGCAATTTAACATTTTTCTCTTGCAAAAATGCTATACCTACGGCATTTAAGTTTTGTTATTAGTTGGCCATGACGGCGAGGCGTGGCGAAAAAAAAACAAACGAGCACCACAGAAATGACACTATTTCTTGTCATCTGACAATACACCTACTTATTACCCCCGTCGGGACGATTAAGTTTAGATAGTTAAAAAATATGTGTACATGTACAGGGTGAGCAAATAAGCGAGGTAAGCGGCTGTATCTCAGAAACTACTAGTCGTAGAGACTTGCGGTAAAAAATTATATAACTAAAGTGACCAAAAGAAAACACTGGAAATAATTTTCAAGTTCATACCTCTACCGCTAGGGGGCGCAATAGCTATGGTCGGGTAGAAAAATGCATTTTACTCAAAAATGTTTTACTATAAGTTGATAAAAGAATACCACCACTGTAATCCTCGTGAAATTCTGCCTCTTTTTTGTTCATCACTTTTGATTGTAGGGCATGAAATAAGGGCGCGGGGTGGGGGGGAGAAGTCTGACTGATTGAAATGCCTATAATTTTAGTTTGACTCAACATATTTGAGCAAACTAGGTCTCGTTTGAGAGAGGAAACCTTGCTTATTAAGAACAAAATATACCCATGACAAATTGGTATTTGCTGTTCCCACTAGGGGGCGCCAATTCAGAAGTTCATGGTTTTTTAATTTTTTCTCCGAAGTTTCAAATATAATGATACCATTATTTTAACAGAAAGAGAAAGTAGATCAAATGTGCAGGAAAAAACCTCTAAACCGCATATCGATAACTTCACGCGTTCAGGAGTTATTGCCAGAAGAGCATTTTTTAACAGTGCATGCATTGAAAAAACGAATAAGCTTCGAACTTCTGTGGTCTGTGGCTATTATATTAAACAATCATTTAAAGGACCGAATTCGAATAAAACATTTCAATTGAATGTCTCAAGTGTTCAAATTGCCGATGCCGCTTCGATTTCGGCCGCTGGCAGTTGAAGAAGAAGGATATGGTAATTAATGTAGTCTTTTAAAATATTACGAACAGTAGTTCGTGCTATATCCAAGTTTGAAGTTAATGCCCTAGTTCCTATCTGCCTATTATACTCTATGTATGCCAGGACATTAATAATATTGTCTTCAGTTCTTCCATTGCCACGCCTACAGAATTTAGGACGAAGAAAACTGCCAGTATCGCGTAATCGCTGTGCCAAGAGTGGAAAAAATTTAACGTTTCTCTCAAAGAAGTTTGTTTTTCGTTTCTACGGCCTATTAAATGTGAAAAAGTATAAAAACATACGTGTGAATTACTGAGTCCGAAATTCGTCAGAAAAAGGGCAAAATTTTGATTTTATTCTACTCATTTCATTTCATTTTTATTCCAAAAAAATTCAATTTACAAATTCTTAAAATTAAACATAATGTGGAATAATGTTGGCAAGCAGTCCCCGAAGTCGCATGACTAGTATGGGGAATAAATAACATGATATTCTCAATCTAACTAAAACCTAAGGTATACCTAAATAATCTAAGTAAGCCAGTAAGGCCTAATGTAATATGAGAACTTATAACTACTGGACATAAGGTATAAAAAGTAAAATTAAATAGTAATTACTTATCTAAGTCTATAAAAAATTTACTTTTGTAGAATACTTTCTGGGTAATGAAAAAATAAAAAAATACTTATTAGAGATGTAATGATATGACAAACGACCAAAACAGAACAAACAATGACGAACAACGCAGCGACTGATAAAATGAGACGAATAAAAACTCAAATAAAACAATAAAAGGAATAAAAGGAATAAAATTCTTGTTGACTGTTAAAATGTTTTTACTAGGAGGCCATTATAATCGTGCTGGCATTTTCTCTTGGTTGGTTTAGAATCCAACGTTTAATTTTATTTTTAAAGATGGGCAAGGATATGTATACTCCTTCTAATTTCACTGGGCACCTGACGGTATACATAGGGGGCCAAAAACCAAAATGATCTTTGACAAGAGTTTATTGTCACGGTTTCCACCTCTTGTTTGTGTCTTGTATTGTGGTTATGAGCAATTGGCCTTAAATCTGTTTTATTTTTAAACTGCCTTATTAAAATAGAATTCAGGTAAGTTTGTCTTATATCAAGAATGCGACCAATCATATATAACTCATCCGAAGGATAATAAAATCCTTTTCCATAAAGTATTTTTATAAAGAACTTCTGAAGGATCTCTAAGGGTTTAATATGATTAGAAAACGTTCCACCCCACACACCAATGCCGTATTGAATGTGTGACTGCACTAGAGCGAAAAACATTATTCTTAGTTGAGAAGTGTTTAAGATTAATTTTAGTTTTCTAAATTTAAATAAGATTTGCCTTAGTTTTTTACATAAAAAATTTATATGTTTGTCCCATTCATATGATTATCGAAAATAACTCCTAAATATTTGATCTCATCACTTTTTTGAATGGTATACTGATTACTTCGTGAGATAATCTTAAGTTCGCGAAAGTTTGTTTCTTTTCTTTTATTACAACTAAATGTCATAAATTTGGTCTTATCGAAGTTTATAGTAAGATAACTGTGGCAAACCATTTTTTTAACAGAAGAAAATTCATTTCCGCTAGTCTCTTCACAGAGTCCCATGAATCACTGTTGTATTCATTACGGTATCATCGGCAAATGAAGAAATTTTACCAACAGTGTTAAGTTCTAGTAATCCATTAATGTATATTGAAAATAGGATTGGGCCCAGAACTGTACCTTGCGGAACACCAAACTTTATCTCACGTCCATTACTGAGTACTTCATTTAGTTTAACAGATTGTTGTCTATCAGTTAAGTACGATTCTATGATCTTTAGAGCAATACCTCTAATACCCATGTCTTCCAATCTGTTTAGTAATATAGAGTGTTTCACAGTATCGAAGGCTTTTGTTAAATCTAAAAATATACATAATACGGACTTATTTTTGTTAAGGCTTTCGTGCATGTTGTTACTCAAAAAAAGAATAGCGTCTTCGGTAGATACTTTATTTTTAAAGCCAAATTGTTTTTCCGATATTAAGTCAAATCTCTCTAAAAACGCTAAAAAACTTCTTTTAAGAATTTTTTCCACGATTTTCGAAAAATTTGAAACCAAGGTTATTGGGCGGTAATTTGTCATTTCTGTTCGATCTCCT
Organism: Pissodes strobi; assembly: GCA_016904865.1. Classification (NCBI taxonomy): domain Eukaryota; kingdom Metazoa; phylum Arthropoda; class Insecta; order Coleoptera; family Curculionidae; genus Pissodes; species Pissodes strobi. The sequence goes on from JAEQML010056710.1 coordinate 16,616, forward strand.
TTCTTAAATACTGGAACTATTATGCCCTGTTTCAGGACCTTTGGAAAAACTCCAGCCTCCATAATTCTGTTTGTTAAGTAGGCTAAGGGCTTACTTATATAAGGAACAATTATTTGCGAGATTTTTGCGGTTGCCATCTTCTCCCGGTCTTTTATTATTTTTTAATTCTCTAATTACAGTCTCAATTTCTTTTTTCCTCTGTCGGATTTAGAAAAATTTATTGCTCATTTATTTTTCGAGTGCCTATTGGTGGGTCGTTAGATTGATTAGATACGTTGGAAGCAAGTTTTTCTCCAATGTCCGCAAAAAAGGCATTAAAATGGTCACATATCTCTTTTTTGTCCCTCACCAGTACGTTATTTTGCAATTTAATTTCACTTATTTCATTGTTGCCACTGCCATTACCTTTATTGGTATACTTATTAACAACCTTCCAAAGAGCATTAGAGTCTGATTTGGCGTTAATTAATTTGTTTTTAAAATACTCCGCTTTTTTTATATCTATAAGCTTTTTAAGTTTATTCTTGAAAGTTTTGTATTCCCTTTCCAGGTCGCTATTTTCAGGATTTGTTAGATGTCGCTTGTACAAATGTTGTTTAATATTAACTGAATTTATCAAACCATTTGTTATCCAAGGTTGACGTTTAACATTTTTTTTTCATTTAGGATAGTATATGTTTTACTTTTATTTTCAGTGGATCTTATATTATTATTTAATTCAAGTGCTGCTATTATAGGGTAGTGATCGGTTATATCAAGTTTACATATAAATGATTTTTTCTTCAAACGTCAGTAAATCCGTCATTACTCGACTGTGTAGGCGGCCGTGAAGTTTCGTTTTTCCTCCGCCGGAGCTTTACTTTTCACTTTTCCGCCGGCGGAGGTAAGGTAAAAGTGTTGTCAGAGCAACATAGATACAAACAAACAACAAAATAAGCGCCAACAACTCGAGATTTATTAAACTAAAATTTGAATTTATCACTCAGTTTGTGCACTGCATTTCTAAAAATCACTAATTTAGGATTAGTTATTATTTAATCGAACTTTCTCCATAACTGCTTATCAATACGAAATTAAAACGCAATCGGAGACGCAATTTTAAAAAAATAATTATTGTTGACAGTGTCCTCTGACAGCTTTATGTTCCATTACTATAGCAACAACCCGTGCCTATTCACCGACATCGACACCGGTCTAAGCCGCCTTGCGAACCCACTTATCTTTAATAATAATTAGATATTATTACTATTAAAAAGAGATGTTTTTGCATTAATTTGTCGACATTTGAAGAAAAAACAGCATATTTTATTTGGAGGAAAAGTTACTTTTCATGACTTGCTCTCTATTACCAAACACACTGGAAATTAAACACGAGCGCGCCATGAAAAGTATCACTTTTCCTCCATATAAAATAATATACTATTGTGCCCTCAGTCGTATTAAGTTTAGGATTTTTAAAAAATATATGATCTAAGCAACTTTTTGAATTATTTTGAACTCTAGTGTAATTATTAATTAATGAGTGATATCCCTCTGAAAACAATATATTTTTATATTCATCACTAATATCTGTATTAGACATTAAATCTATGTTTGTGTCCCCCACTATAAAATGAATACTGTTTTCATGTATTTTGCTCTTTAGAAAGGATGCTAGATTTTCATTAAAAATATATGGATTTATGCCATGTGGTCTATAAATTGAGCTTACCGATATATTATCATCCATGATTTTAAGCCCGATATTGACCATTTAAATTGCCCCTAACCATTCAATTGAATGCTTCATATTGTTTTTATGTGTATCTTTAATGTAGGCCATTACACCATCATTCTGGTTATAAGTCCCACCATTGTAGACCATCCAGTAGCCATCGATGCCAAAAAAATTAACGTCCTTTATTTGCCATGTCTCTGTGAAAACAATTATATCAAAAGATACCTCCTATGCAAAAAAAGTCTGTAAGGTTACCAGCATTTCATTAAAGTTCTTATTAATGCTTCTAATGTTAGCATGAAAGATTACAAAATTATTTGATTTTGAGTTAATGCTTTTTTCAAATTCGTTAGCATCATTAATATATTCAGTTAGCCTTTCATTAGGATCGCAGTTTCGGATATATTGATTCATTTTACCCTTTTTGAGTTCTTTTTTATATAAATACTTCAAAACACAATCAGTTTAAAGTCCTAATCAAATCAAACTCAATATCAATAAAATGTGGAAAACACTTTTGTTACTATTAAAAAGAACTACAATAAAAATAAATCACGTAACTATTTAAAATACTGAGCAGTTACAAGAAATAAAATAAATGAACTACAGTTTGTACTTATACTTTTTTGGCTTGATTTGGCTGCCTATTGTTGGAATTACTGCTAGTACTACCACTTCTTAGCGTTCTTTTAGGCTGCTGAAAAGGATTCTCGTCTTCTTCAACCGACGATATGCGTTTCTTGGACTCCTGTTGTTGAGTTAGTTGGTTCCTGCAGTACCCTTCCACCCTGCTTCCGGTTTCCAGCGGGTAACTCGTTTTTGAGGTCGTGAAGGGTTGTTATCTCGCCGTCAACTACCAGAGTTTTATTTTTTAATGAAAGCTTGTTTATTGGATTGTCTAGCTACTTTAAGATGCTCGTATAGAATTTTCTGGTCCGCTTGTTCTTCTTTGGTGAAATCAGGTGTGATTGCAATTTTACTCCCTTTAAGCTTCTTACAATTTTTGAGAATTTCTGCTTTAAGAAAGTAACTGATTAATTCCAAAGATGCTATGCGTATTTTTTGGGGCGATGGTTGACCCAGTCTGGAAAAACTTCTTACGTCAGTAAATCGGCATTCTACCCCTAGCTTGCTGTTAATTAAATCCAAACAGCTGCGTAGGTCTGATAAGTGATCCTTTTGTTCTTCTAGGCCGTGGAAGATTAGCTTATACTTCTTAGACTCTCGTTCAACTCTTCCTAGCTCACTCCTTAATTCCTTTACCTCGCTCTTAAGAGCAATATTTTCGTTTTTGATATCGGATACTTCCTTAAAAAGGTCCCCTTTCAATGTTCTTATTTCAAGGGTAAGTGCGGTTTTTTGGTCAGTAATTTGGTTTTTCAGCTCCTCGTTGCTCTTTATTAGAGTTTGTATTATCTCTACAATTTGCTGGTTTTCCATAATAGATATGCAGCGTACACAATAACAAGGACAATTTTGTACTTATTATTTAAACCGATTCAACAATGTAAAGTATTCAGGTGTATGATCCGCTTTATTTCTCTCACGCCTTGCATTCCAGCGAACAATTTACTGATAAGAGATTTTGGGTATTTGATATGTTTTTTTATATGAATATGAGTTGTTTCTAAGGTTGAGGTTTTAAGTTATTCAGTAAGTTTTTTGATCAGTTTAAATAGTACATACGTTCTTATGGCCGTAGAGTAATATGTCAGCCTATTTTTAAAAATTTCCCAGCACTGTTCCTACGAATTTAAGACACTTTTCTCTGGACTATCGTTTATTGTTGTTTGGTAGGTGACCATACACCATACATATTTCCAAATTTTTGGCTGATATTTTAATTTAGGAGAAAGATCACGATAACTATTATACTAAAACTGGGTACCTGAGATAAGCTTCGTTCAATTGTTGCACCAAATTTCTTAAAATATTGGAGCAGTCCTAAGTCACAATTTACACTTATTTCCGAGCTTATTATGTTATTATTATAGTATCATTAATGATATTTTCATGATTGTTTTGATTATTTTTGTTAATAAAACATTTTTTACTTTAGTCATGGCATGCTTGACCATAAAATTTTGAAAAATAATTTGTTTTCCAATGCATGCATTGTTAAAAAAATGCTCTTCTGGCAATAACTCCTGAACGCGTGAAGTTATCGATATGCGGTTTAGAGGTTTTTTTCCTGCAAATTTGATCTACTTTCTCTTTTTGTTAAAATAATGGTATCATTATATTTGAAATTTCGGAGAAAAATTTAAAAAACCATGAACTTCTGAATTGGAGCCCCCTAGCGGGAACAGCAAATACCAATTTGTCATGGGTATATTTTGTTCTTAATAAGCAAGCTTTGCTCTCTCAAACGAGACCTAGTTTGCTCAAATATGTTGAGTCAAACTAAAGTTATAGGCATTTCAATCAGTCAGACTTCTCCCTTCCCCCCCGCCCTTATTTCATGCCCTACAATCAAAAGTGATGAACAAAAAAAATGCAGAATTTCACTAGGATTACAGTGGTGGTATTCTTTTATCAACTTATAATAAAACATTTTTGAGTAAAATGCATTTTTCTACCCGACCATAGCTATTGCGCCTCCTAGCGGTAGAGGTATGAACTTGAAAATTATTTCCAGTGTTTTCTTTTGGTCACTTTAGTTATATAATTTTTTACCTCTATGACTAGTAGTTGCTGAGATACAGCCGCTTACCTCGCTTATTTGCCCACCCTGTACAGGATTTTCATTTGTATTTTTTTCTACGAGCGTGTGAAAAGTACGACTTTTCACACTCATTTTAGTGTGAAAAATTCCACTTTAACGCACTAGTGCGAAAAGTGGTATACTTTTCGTACTAGTGTGAACAATTATTGCACTAAACAAAAATATTAAATAAATAACATCCTATCACCATAACAATCCATCACCTAATTTTCAAAGGCACGTAGAAAAATTAATACAAATTGAAAATTTACTAATTTTTACACGCACGTAGAAAAAATATTGTTTGACATGCGTGTGAAAAATTCGTTTAAGGCACTTGTATGAATTTCATACCCGTGCCTTAAACATGCACTTTTCACACTTGTATCATAAATAGCTTTTATGCACGCACCTATAGGGTTTATTATAAGAATTAAAGAAAATGTGGTTGCAGCCAAGGGGTGTTTCACTCATGCAAGGTGTACAAATCTCATACATTCGTGTTGCAGGCCCGCATACAGTCGATACAGTCTCATGCAGTCAAATGCAATGCATGCAGTCGTAATACAGTCTTTAGGAATTCCTTGCAGTCCCATGCAGTTATCGTACAGTCACATGCAGTAGCGTACATTCCATGTACAGTTGCGGCCAAAAAAAATCGGACACCGATTTACATGTTTGTAAGAATGACTTTTACCTATTTGCCTACCTTAAACAGGTAAACCACGTCAAGTATTTTGACACAGTCAAATGTGAAAGAGACATTTGAGGTAAAATTGAACAAATACAATAATTATTAACAACTATATACTTAAAATCTCAAATGCCTCACTTAACGGTAAGCCAAAAAAGTCCAATTATGTTGCTGGTTGGAAATGGCTGGAGCGTTAGAAGAATAGCACAGAGATTTGGCGTACCAAAAAGTACCATACATGATGTATAGAAGAAATGGACCCAAAGAGAATCACACGAACGGAAAATTGGGACAGGGCGGAGACAAATTAGTACAGATGAAGAAGATAGGAATGTGATTAATTTCATAGAAAATAATCCATTTAAATCGGCTGTTAATGCTAAGCACGAAACGAACTTTCCGGGCTCCGTGAGAACAGCAAGACGACGCGACGCTTAAAAAATTCAAATTTAGAAAATCACCTTGCAGCCAAAAAACCTTTTTTGACCGGACATAATCGCGAACAAAGGGTGGGCTTTAGGGTTCTGGAGTCATATAAGCACCGTCGATTTTGAAACTTTTTTTTGGGTTCTATGGAAAGATTACATCAAATGGGACACATTAACGCAAAAAAATTTGCGGATGAAGCACATTTTTGCAAAATAAATTGAAAATAAAAATTAAAATTTAACATACATTTTTTCCTAATAAACACAATTCCAGTACACTTTGTCCTGATGTATGGTCGCAGAAGGTTAATAATAACATAATATAAAGCTTATTTTCTTAAAAATTGCAAATAAAACTGTTTTTTGCACTTTAAAACGAGAATATAATATTTATGAGATAAACGTCAACATGACTATTTCTTAAACGATGACTGTTGGCTTAGCCAAGGCCCCCTATTGTAGTATAGGTGGCCTTGGCTTAGCACGGCTCAGCTGGCTGTTGTACGAGTAAATGTTGCCAAGTGTAATTTCTACTTGGTTCTAAAATATAACAGCCTCGTGTTGAATATGTTTCAAAAGTACTGTAGGACGAGAACTTCTTATAAATAATGATTCTTAATGGCTTTGTTTAATAAAATAACAATATATGATTTACTAGAATTAGATGTTACGCTAGAAGTGGGTCACTTTTAGTAATAAATCATATAAACTAATTTATTTAGTTTATTGAAATAGATATAAATTTAAAAGGTCATTTGGATTAGTTTAAGAGAGTATCACGCGTAGTGCGTTTGTTTTGATACTTTGGGTTAATTTTGATTTTGTGATGGGCAGGATTGGTCAAGAGCGTAGCGCGCTTGTCTCAATGCGCTTGTTTGGCTAATTAAAGTTAGTTTCGATTTTTTTTGATTCATCTGGAATATGGAAGACAAGCGCGCATAGCGCGCCTGTCTCTACTTTGATTAATTAGGGTTAGTTTAGGTTAGTTTGTGTTAGTATAGGTTAGTTTTGGTTAGTCTTAGCTGGTTTTGCTTAGTTTGAGATAGCGAAGAGAAAAGCGAGCGTAGCGCGCTTGTCATTTTACTTTGGTTAATTAGGGTTAGTCTGAGTTAGTTTGGGTTAGTTACGGTTAGTATGGTTTAATTTTTGATTAGTCTGGGTTGGTTTTGCTTAGTTTGCAATAGCGAAGAGACAAGCGCGCTACGCGCGCTTGTCTCCTTACTTTGGTTACATAGTCTGGGTTAGTTTTGTTTAGTATGGGCTAGTTTTGGTTAGTCTGGGTTGGTTTTGCTTAGTTTGGGACAGCGAAGAGGCAAGCGCGCGTAGCGCGTTTGTCTCTTTACTTTGGTTAATTAGGGTTAGTTTGAGTTAGTTTGGGTTAGCTTTGGTTAGTATGGGTTGGTTCTGGTCAGTCCGGGTTGGATTTGCTTAGTTTGGGATAGCGAATATAAAAGCGCGCATAGCGCGCTTATCTTTTTACTTTGGTTAGTTAGGGTTAGTCTGGGTTAATTTTGGTTAGTATGGGTTAGTTTTGGTTAGTTTTGATTAGGCTCGTTTGGTTTTGCTTAGTTTGGAATAGCAAGGAGACAAGCGCGCTATGCGCGCTTGTCTCTTTATCTTGGTTAATTAGGGTTAGTCTGGGTTAGTTTTGGTTAGTCTTGGTTAGTTTGGATTAGTGTGGGTTGGTTTTGGTTAGTGTTGGTTAGTTTGGGTTAGTGTTGGTTATTTTGGGTTAGCTGTGGTTGATTTACTAACGTGCGTAGCGCGCTTGTCTTTATAAATTATTTCATTTTATGACAAATGTACTTGGTCTAATTTACTGGGAAATGGACAAATTGAGTCAACTGTGAACTTTTATTACTTATATGTATATACATATATGGCTAAACAACCAGGGTTAGTTTTGCTTAGTATGGGTTACTTTTGGTCAATCTGGGTTAGTTTGGGTTAGTTTACGTTAGTCTGGACTAGTTTTGGTTAGTTTGCATTAGTCTGAATTAGTTTTGGTTAGTTTGGGTTAGCTAAGAGACAAATAGGAGCTTATTTGTTGGTTAGTCTACTTTATGAAACATGCTCCTGGACTTGGCAATTTACTTACTTGAAAATCAAGAAGGTTAGCCAAGTCTGACAACATCGCAAGTAAATTGTCATCATTAACGTCATATTGGGAGAGTTTTCGCATTTAAATGTCACTCATTTATAAAATTTCCTTTTTCAATTTTTGGCGTCAAAAGTGCTTCATCCGCAATTTTTTTTGCATTAATGTGTTCCATTTGATGTAATCTTTCCATTGAACCCAAAAAAATCTTTAAAATCGACAGTGCCTATACGACACCAGACCCGGGCTTTAGTTTGCAATATTGTTTAAACGATCTAGCTTTTTGGGAAAACGTAGTTTTTACTGACGAAAAAATGTTCCAATCAACTTATAGTGGAAGAATAAGGGTATATAGGCTCCAAATACCCGATATGATGAGAAATACACCAATAATGTTAAAAACGAAGGACGTTTTTCGGTGAATGTCTGGGGCTGGTTGGGGGCTCGTGGTATTGGTGTTTGTACTCGAATAGAAGGAAGATTCAACACGGACTCATATATTAACATACTAGAACATGTTATGCTACCTTCTGTATCTGCTGTATATCATGAAAACAATTTCATTTACCAGCAGGATAACTGTCCCGTTCACACAGCCAGGAGAGTGACAGAATGGTTGGCGGAGAGGCAAATAAGAATCTTGCCATGGCCTTCTCGAAGTCCGGACATTAACTCAATGGAAAACGTTTGGGGTCTAATAGTGCGAAAAATGAACGAGAATAATGACTTTTTCCCAGAAAATAGGGAGGTACTATGGGAAAAATTTCAGGAAGAATGGCAGAACTGCATGACTCTAGAATATAGCAATTCTTTAGTAACTTCAATGCCACGGAGATTAGACTCTATCATTGAGACTAATGGGTGTCTAACGAAATATTAATTATTAGTATTATTGTTATTGATTGTTGTTTATAGTTTTTCGAAGTTTATCATGTTTATGTTGTTCCTTTAGTTTCTTAAATAATTTCTTTTTATTCTATTTTTGAATTACATAAATCTATTTAAAAAAGTACCAGATTTTCATATTATTTTTATTACAATAATAATAATATGTAGGATCAAAGAAAATGTTACTACATTTTCTTTGGTAGGATGTATGTCCATAAAATGGATGAATTGATACTTAAATGAAACTGTGTATTAAAAAATCAGCTACCTGTAAATAACAAGTAAACACTAATCTCTGCTAAGGTACAAAAGCCAGTTTTACCAAAATTTAGGAAAATGACACTAACTGTCATTTCACTGTCCGATTTTCTTTGGCCGCAACTGTACATTCACGAGAAATCGTATGCAGTCGCCGGAAGTCGAGCGCGCAATCTTGTTCAATCTTGTCACAAAAGACTCTACGTAGAAAGCCACACAAATGAACCTAAGTGCGCGTGCACGCACTATTCCCGTAACTTTTATTTTCAATTTTGTGTTCTTTATTTTTACATTATTTGTTGTAATTTTGATGTGGCAGGAGCTAAAATTTATTATTGGGAGTATATGCAAATGTGTATGGCTGTATCAAGGGAGGGTGAGAATTTAAAAGAGTATGGTTAATTTCCCGACTGGCCCTCCGCTCGCTTCGAGGCACAACCAAACCAAACTAACCTATACTAGCCCAAATTTAAAAAAAAGACACAAACATAACCTTAAAAAAATAAATGAAACAAGTCTCGTCACCGACGGGAATCGAACCCGGGCTGCGGGCCGCGCCGGATCACAAGCACAGGATGTGACCACTGCACTAATAACCTGCTGAAAGCAATTCACTGGACTGTAGAGACACGAGTAAATAAAAGAGTTACGGAAATAGTGCGTGCGCGCGCTTAGGTTCATTTGTGTAGCGTTACTAATTTTGTCAGATATTGCTTATAAAGCGGCATCATTTGGTTTTCTTTTGGTTACATAGTAACTTTAAGGCGATTTTGTGAGGTTGTGTTTTGGTTGACACAGATGAATATAATATAAAAGCCGGAAAAAGATATATAATAAATTTTTTATTTTTTTTTAGAATTTGTGCTTAGACATAATTTTGATTGGATGGTTAATGATTTTTTGTTGTACCAATTATCGCATTATAGTCAAGAGCTCATAACGAATTTTCGGTGTTTGGTTTATTCTACAATTCGCACGGTGACCGTGATACCTTTACGATAAATAAATTGGGAACTGAAGCTCTCGTGGTCTTTCTTTGTACAGGGTATCCGGATTTCGTTGTACTTGCGGGGTAGCTCCATTAATTTTAAAGTTAGCAGGGTACGGTTTTCTCAACACGTTGCTGCTTTTTTGTGAAACGAAATATACGGTAAACAGATTTTTATAGCCACCATCGTTTTTAGATACAGGGTTCTCCCTGAATTTGCACTTTTGGGGCATACCTCGTATTTTGAGAACGGTTAATTATATTGCAAAGGCAAAAACTGTATCTTATAAATATTTTAACGTACAATCAGTTTTTTCATAAAATTCATAATGCTCGATATACAGGGTGGGCCAACGAAAACTTTACACCCCGATTTTTCTTCTTTAAAATGAAAATTTGGAAAACCATTCGATTTCTGTTTTCAACCTTGTCACTTCAGCCCCCTGAGGGTGATGGAGCTTCAGTCCTAAAATTTAAAATGGGTTAAAAAAGGAGTCGAGTGGTATCTCATTTTGAAGGTCTTTTGAACCTTATTACAACTTCCGAATTTGACGTCTCTACGCTTATACCCGTTCTTGTGAGACCTTGTCAAAATATAGAAAAATAATTTATTTCTAAATTAATTATTACTTAACTAATGAGAGCAGTTGCTACAAAGTTAGTAGATGTAATCAGTGTCACCTGACCTTCGAAATTTGGTATTGCTGAATCTCCAGTACCATATTAAAAACTCACCCCAATTACAATGATTGAGTAATACTTTATTTCGAAGGCCCTTTGACCCTCATTACATCTACCAACTTTGTAAAAATAGTTGCTAGCTCTTATAGTTAATTAATTATTAATGAAGAAGTAACACTTTTCCAAAATGTTGACTAGATGTCACATAAACAGAAATAAGAGTAGAGACGTCAAACTCGGCAGTTGTAATAATGGTCAAAAGATTTTTAAAATGAGGTATCAGACGAGCGAAAGGACATCCACACCACAGTTCCGTTATGGAGCTTAATTAAACCAATAGAAATACACAAAAGTGACAGAATTTATGAAATTTGAAAAATGTAAAAACAAAGCGAGGAACTTTTTCTGCTAAATTAGAACTGATTTTAGGCATGCCTTGGGTTAGCTTGGGTTAATTTTAGTTGGTTGAGCCCCGGAAGGAATATGCGTTTTCTCTTGCTCCACCCATTAACTGTGGTGTGGATGTACTATTGCATCAGACGACTCCCTTTTCCATTTAAAATTTTAGAGGAGCTCATCACCCCTAGGGGTTGAAGTGACAAGGTTGAAAATATTCACAACAAGTGTTCCCATAGAATCAGAAATCGACGGTTACGAGCGTTCCAAATTTTCATTTTAAAGCCGGAAAACCGAGGTGTAAAGTTTTCGTTAGTTCACCCTGTATAGACTAAATTTTGGTTTTCTTAAATGGGAGACCCTGCATATTTTTCCTCGTTGTATACAGTAATGATTATACGAGTATAATATTCGATAATATTTAGAACTCGGTTCCCAATTTATCTATCCTTAATCGTTGGAGTACTACCACCGTGCAAAATTGCCCATTAAATCAAATACTATAAATGCGTTATAAGCTCTCCGACTATCAGAAATATTAGCGATATGCACAAAAATGGAACACTCTACAGTCCACTGCTTTTTCGAATATTTATTTACATTCTCATGCAGTCCCATGCAGTCGGTTGCAGTCACCTATCATATTGTCACGACTAACAACCATCCGAACGTTTTTGTGCTACCCTATAGAACTAGCCGCCCCGCCGTGCCCCTCGCTTCTCTGTCTGTATGAATTATCGCCCGGCTCGACGCGAAGTTTCGGGTAGCTGGAATTATCTCGATGGCTTCGTCGAGATCATATAGAGTGACCTCGGAATACTTCCCGAATATTCGTGATAGATTTGAGATTATATATAAGCAGACCTAAGTGGGTTAGTTAGTTCAGTTAATCATTGAGTGCTGAATAGATATTAGTGGTAAAGTTATAAGACTAGTTTAGTGAGTTAAATTGTATACAGTGGTAGTGAATAAAGAGAGTATTAGTTGAAAATAGCAAAGTTGTAATTCTGTTAAGAACCCACGGGAAAAACGTAACATTTGGTGTCAGAAGTTGGATTGTGAAGGGACCGGACTTGCGAAGTATTTTTCGAGGAAAGAAGTACAAGTACGTCAACGAGACCGTTTGATTGGTGGATTCTGGTAAAATTTTATAACATTCTATGGTCAATACAAGGCAACAAACGGCGGAAATGGAGCAAATAAATAAAATGTTGGCCGATTTTATGGATAATTTAAACGCTGATCGGGAAGAGGAAGAACGTAAAAGGCAAGTAGAACAGGACCGGTTTCAGAAAATTTTACAAGATCAGGAAGACAAAAGGCAAAAAGAACAGGACGACCGGCTTCAGAAAATTTTACAAGATCAAGAAGAGAAAAGGCAAGCTGAACGGGAGGACGATGAACGTAGAAGGCAAGCAGAACAGGACCGGCTTCAGAAAATTTTACAAGACCAGGAAGATAAAAGGCAAGCAGAACAGGACCAGCTTCAGAAATGGATGCTGGATGTAATTGTAGGCGAGCAAGGAAAATTACAGAAGATATTGGACGGGCAAAATGAGAAATTTGAAAAAGAAGTAGGTAATATACAAAAAGAAGTTGGAAATGTACAAAAAGAAGTTGGACAATGTACAAAAGACAATTTGAAGCCGCTGCTGTTGCCAACGGTTGGAATAATGAAGAGATGGCTACATCACTGGTGGTAGCGCTTCGTGGATCTGCCCTGGAACTACTGCAGACCATTCCCATCAGCCAACAAGGGAAATATGACATACTTGTAGCTGTCCTGGAGAGACGATTTGGAGACCAACACCGAAGACAACTATATCAGGCACAAGTAAAGTCTCGGCATCAGAAGCCTGGTGAAAATCTGCAAGAATTTGAGGCAGACATTAGACGTCTCATTCAATTGGCCTACCCGGGAGCGACAGAGGAATTTCAAGAGGAACTTGCAGCCCAATATTTCGTGGATGGTATCAGAGATCCAGAAACTCAGAAAATGCTACGCCTAGCCAAATTTGATAACAGCAGTGAAGCTTTGGGTCGAGCCCTAGAAATCGAGGCGGCCTGTAACATCTCCAAGCCAAAAATCAGGGCCGTATCCATCCAGGAAGAAAAGCCGACAAGCAGCTGTGAATTAAATGAGATGGGTGAAATTTTGAAGAAATTAACGGAAGTTCTTCAGGCCACGGCGAGATTCCGGGAGCCAATGGAAGATAGGCCACGTAACCGAAATGCATCAAATCAGTGCTATAGATGTGGCAGAACTGGACATTTCAAAAGAGACTGCCGAGTACAACTACGGTCTAGATCTCCATCCAGAGACGCTAGGGCCCCCAAGTCAAATCAGGAAAACTTCAATTAGTCAACATTGCGGGGCGGGTGTTGGCTAAAGAAGATAAAGCCCCCAGGATCGTCTCCATAAAAAGCCTAGGAAAAGCCGCCGACAGTCTAACAATTACAGGAAAGATCAACGGAAGAGCCATAACAATTACTGTTGACACTGGTGCGGCGGCATCTTTGATAAGGTCCAACATAGTAAATAGAGTAGAAGTTCTACCCATATCAAAGAATGTAGTTTTACGTACAGTTACCGGTGAGACAGCTGAAGTACTTGGGGAAATGGATATCGAACTTCAACTGGGACGAATTAAATTACACCACACAGTGTTAGTCGCCGACATCGAAGACGAATTTATTTTGGGGATGGATCTCATCGGTCAACATGGATTCTCTTTTGACAACAAGCTTAATCTTCTGAAGTTTGGCACCGAAGAGTTCATCCTTAACAAAACAGACGATGGCACACCGACTAAAGTAGTGGCGGCATGTACTGTCAGAATAAGCGGAAATACCGAGCAGATAATTTTTGGGAAATTGGAGAAGGATTTTGGAGGCTGTATCGGACTTATCCAACACCACGATTTGCCTTGCAAACACCTCGTAGGCAAAGCACTAGTCAAAACCGACGGCGAAATACCGATAAGGATAGCAAATATTTCATCCAATTCCATCAAAATCAATAAAGGAGATGTAATAGCCACTTGCGAGCCGGTGCAATGGGTAACCAGTTGCGAAACGCAGTCAGAAGTAACACCCTCAACATCACCTAAGGAAGTCTTAGAACATTTCCATAAGTCGTGGCAACATCTGTCTTCCGAAGAACTGAAGAGAGCTACACAATTTATCAAAGAGCAGAGCACAGCCTTTGAAAGGAAAAATGGCAATACTGGAAGAACGAACATCATAAAACATAAAATCGACACTGGAAGTGCTCACCCCATACGACAGCATCCTCGGAGGCTACCAGTGACGAAGCAGCAAGAGGTTACCACATTAGTCAACAAGATGCTTGACGATGGAATTATTGAGGAATCATCGAGCCCATGGTCGTCTCCTGTTGTCTTAGTCACCAAAAAAGATGGGACTACCAGATTCTGCGTGGACTATAGAAAGCTCAATGACGTCACCAAGAAAGATAGCTATCCACTTCCCAGGATTGATGACACGTTGACGACACTAGCAGGTTCTCATTGGTTCTCAACACTCGATTTAAAGAGCGGCTACTGGCAAGTAGGCATCGACGAACAAGATAAGGAAAAGACCGCCTTTTCTACCGGAAGTGGTTTATATCAGTTTAAAGTTATGCCCTTCGGATTATGCAATGCCCCCGCTACTTTTGAGCGTCTTATGGAGGTTGTTCTACGAGGCCTCACTTGGAAGACATGCCTGGTCTATCTTGATGATATAATGGTAATGGGAAAAACTTTCGAAGAGCACCTACAAAACTTGCATGAAGTTTTTACTAGAATCAAGAATGCTCAGCTCTTACTGAATCCAAAGAAATGTTTTCTTTTTCAACAAAAAGTTGAATTTCTCGGGCATGTTGTGTCATCAGAAGGAATCCAAACCGACCAACGGAAGATTACAGCAATCAAGGACTGGCCTCGTCCTCGCGACAAACATGAACTGCGGAGCTTCCTTGGACTATGTACTTACTATAGAAGATTTGTTGAAGGATTTGCAAATATAGCGGCACCTCTACATAACCTCACTGAAGAACGAGCTAATTATAACTGGGATCATAACTGCGATTCTGCGTTCAGGAAATTAAAAGCGGCTCTATGTTCTAGTCCAATATTGGGATATCCGGAACAAAAGGGTAAATTTGTATTGGACACAGATGCAAGTAACACCGGCATCGGAGCAGTTTTATCGCAAGTACAAGCAGGGGAAGAGCGAGTTATCGAATACTACAGTCGAACACTTTCGAAACCTGAACGTAACTACTGTGTAACCCGAAAAGAGCTTTTGGCAATAGTACGGTCTGTTGAGCATTTCCATCAATATCTATATGGGCAAGAATTTCTGATAAGGACTGATCATGCAGCACTTAAATGGCTTTTGGATATGAAACAACCTGAAGGACAGGTAGCCAGGTGGCTTGAAAAGTTACAACAATATAATTTTAAGGTTAAGCACAGAGCAGGAAGATTGCATAATAATGCAGATGCTTTATCCAGAAGACCATGCGCGGATAATTGTAAGCATTGCCAAAGAGTAGATCAACGAGAAGGAATTACTCGGATTAGGCAAACGAAATTTGAGGTTGATCAGCAGTGGACCACAGAGCAACTTAAAAAGGATCAGCTTGAAGATAGTGAAATAGCACTATTGCTAAGAGCTAAAGAAGAACATCAACCAAGACCAAGCTGGAGCGAGATATCAACTAAAGGACTTGCTTTTAAAACTCTGTGGGCTCAGTGGGACTCCCTGGTGGTGGAAAATGGACTTCTTAAACGAGCCTGGGAAAGCGCCGATGGAAAAGTAGTGAAGACACAGTTAGTGGTACCAAGGAGGAAGATATCGGAAGTTCTGGAAGAAGTTCATAATGGAAAGTCTGGTGCTCATCTCGGAGTGAACAAAACGATTGATAAGATTCGCGACAGATTTTACTGGGTCAACTACTGCCAAGATGTGAAATCGTGGTGTCGGCAGTGCTCAACTTGTGCCGCAAGCCAAGGGCCCAAAACAAGATCTAGGGGCAAAATGAAACAGTATAATGTGGGCCTACCGTTTGAACGTATCGCCATTGACGTAGCTGGCCCTTTTCCAGAAACAAATAATGGTAACAAGTACATTTTAGTGGCAATTGACTACTTCAGTAAATGGCCTGAAGTCTTTGCAATCCCCAATCAAGAAGCTGTTACCATAGCAGAGGTTCTTGTGAATAACCTATTCAGCAGATTTGGTGTTCCGTTAGAGCTGCACTCAGATCAAGGACGCAACTTCGAATCCAAGGTTTTCCAGAAAGTCTGTGATTTACTCAACATCCATAAAACACGGACTACCGCCTTACATCCACAATCAGACGGCATGGTTGAAAGGTTTAACAAGACCATTGAAGAACATTTGTCAAAGGTCGTAGATGAACATCAGAAGGATTGGGACCAACACATACCACTATTTTTAATGGCCTATCGATCAGCAGTCCATGACACGACAGGACTAACACCAGCCATGGTTTTATTTGGAAGAGAACTCCGCTTACCCTGCGACCTATTATTCGGAACGCCAGACAACCAGGATATGGAAATTCAAGACTACGCGGACTCCCTTAAGGAAAAGTTACTATACATCCATGAATTAGCCAGAGAAAACACGGAGAAAGCCAGTGACCGAATGAAGACACGATATGATCTCAAAGCTAATTCTATGGGATTTCAGGTGAACGATAAAGTCTGGTTATATAATCCGCAAAGGAAGAAAGGAAGATCTCCCAAGATAACGCCAGTATGGGAAGGACCCTATACAGTCATCAAAAGAATTAATGACGTTGTGTATAGAATTCAGCGTAGTCCCAGAAGCAAACTGAAAGTTGTTCACCTCGACAGACTGAAAGCATACCACGGACATGCAGTATCTGATCGGGACGATCAGGTTTAAGAGGGAGGCAATGTCACGACTAACAACCATCCGAACGTTTTTGTGCTACCCTATAGAA
>MU191767.1:0-30771 GCA_016904865.1 Pissodes strobi
GCCTCAGGGTGCAATACTTTCATCAACTATGTTCCTCATCTATATTAATAACCTGCTGACCGAAACCAATAAACCTGTTTACAGTTTTGCAGATGACAGTACCGTTGTCTCCCAATTTAGATCAGAAAAGCCGTTAGCAGCGACTGCGACTTATCACCGCAGACAGGAGCAGATTGCAACAATTAATCAAGATCTGGAGAAAGTCCGAACTTGGGGCGACAGGAATGTGGGTCCAATTCAATGCAGCAAAAACCCAAGCAGCCTCTTTACCAAGAAAGCCAATTCGGCGCGGCGCCGGCGGGCCCTGACATCAATATGGCAGGATCGACCATTCCTTCATCCTTCAATCGGACTACTGGGTGTCTCGATCAACAGCAATATGTCCTGGCATGACCACGTTGCTAACATCACAAAATCGGCCTTGCATAAGCTTGGTGGGCTATTTAGTAACAAAAAAACTGTATATACCGCGGCAGCTACTCTTGCTCTACAAAGCGCAAATAAGACCTTGCTTAGAATATTGCTCACACATCTGAGGGACCGCACCTAAGCACACTCTAAAGTTACTGGATTCTATTCAGAAGAGAGCTGTGCGTCTCGTCGGCGACCCGGAGTTTATCCGGGATCTGGATAGTCTGAAACACCGCAAACATGTCGCCGACATCTCCTTGTTTTACAGTTTTCACGGCAGATCATCCCAGGATTTGGCTCGCATCATCCCGCCCCCAGCAACGCCTGTCAGAAAGTCACGGCAGACGGCAAGAGCGTCGTTGTACAACTAGAAACATCTAGAACATTGGTTTATAAGGACTTCTTTGTCTGGCGCAATGCATCAATGTGGAACTCACTGCCAGGACATCTGTTTCCCCGTAATTACAATCTACATCTATTCAAGAAATGTGTCAATCAACATCTTCGCACACACACCGCTCGTCAAGTGCCATAGCATCTACCTTTAATGTGTGTGTCACTGTCATAAAAAAAAACCCATCGAGAAATGAACCCTTTTGTGGGTCCAAGGAATGTAAAATATACATCTGATATAGTAATATTATATCTTATATTTATATTAGAATAGTTCCACTTTTTATGTTAACATTTGAATATTAGCAAATGATAAAAACAACGCATTTTTATGAGATGTTTACAATCTCTATAATGTTCCATGGAGATCGACAGACACCGAAATCGGTCTTGCAACTCTGCCAGGCTTTCATAAAAAATAATAATTTATTTCACCTTTTAATCTCAAATGTAGAAATTTTTATCGCAAAAGCTTGCATTTGTTTAACTTTGTTCGCTACTTCCTCGTATATTCTCAGGTACATTATTTAACGGATACTACTTGATAAGGGCTTATTAATAATAATTTACGCCACGTCATACTCACCCATCTTTCACAAGAGCCACGCTTCCGGACATGTGAGGGTCATCCGGGTCGGGCGAAACGGTTACCTCCATCAATTTTACGTATTTCCACGCAGAGTCCGGGTTGATGCGTGCCCGTAACTGTAGTTTCGTACCTACCATGAAGAAATTTAAATTAAGCAGAAACCATATTAAACAGATGTATTGAAAGTGAAAAAATAACATCGGGAAAGGTGCGTACTTTGTGTGCAAATAAAATGATAATCACCCCTCCCACGATTAACAACACGCGATGTTTTGAAATACGGAGGCTTTTGTGTTAAGTTTGCCTAGTTCATCAATCCCGGAAATGTATTTATAAAACTGTAGTTTGCTTAAGGGTTTGGTAACTACCAAGCCACCTTTTCCAAATTTTCAAAAAATAGATTAACACAATGTCAAATTATTTTAAAATAATGAAAAAAATGGCCTTATGAAATAGGAGTCACATAACCGAGATATGGGTGCCCAGCCATTTACGGCGGTAACGTTTAAGCAGATTCGGATATTTTATCAAAAACTAGGTATGTTATATGACCGATAAAGACGCACGAATTCACATCGGAAATGAATCTCTGACATTACCAAGCATGTCAGGAACCATCTCATTACTGAGCCCACAAGTTTGACAGGTTTCACAGTAAAAACCCGATTTATTATACACTTTGAACAATTCTCTTAGAAAAAGATAGTCTGCGCTTATTTTTAATTTTTTAGGTACACCTTATATACTCCTATGATTTTTTTCTGACTGGACTTGAATTAACATTTCACGATCAGTCGAATAAGATTAGGGTAATAGGTTCAAGCAACTTTTTCCAGGTATTTGCTGGCATTAAATAGACAAGATTTGCTGCTTTCGGAAAAAGAAATCTGGCAGATTTAGGTCAGGAGATCTTGGTAGTCATAAGACAGAACAGCCTCAACCCATCCAATAATTACCAAAAATATCTCTTAAATGGTGACTCCCTAAATTGCTAAAATGTGGTGGAGCACCATCGTGCATAAATCACATCTGCGAATCACATTTTCTAAAAGATTATCATTATAGTTTTGTTGCAATTATAATAAATAAAGTACACCAGTTTTGCAAGGATCCCCATGTGGCTTTTATTCATGACAAATGTGTAATTATGAGAATTTATAACTCCGTCCCTTGTGAAACCAACTTTGTCCCTAAGAAATGTTTCTAATAATATATGGATTTTCTCCAAATTGTTGTATAAACCAGTTTGATTAAGCAAGTCTTGCATGATAATCGCCTGGAAACATTGCTGTGCCTTTTGCATATTATAGAAACCATGAAGGAATAATTGTTCTGGAAGTTCCATGGACAACTTATTTTGCTGTGCCTATTTGAGCTTGTTCGTAGAAGTGTTAGCATTATCATGCAGAATTTGTTCTTCTAACTTGGAATTTCTTACTCTTCTTGGTGGCCCTTTGACACCATGACGCGGAAAAATATTTTCTAAATTGGGTTTAGATTAACATATTTTTGTTTTAATTTATTATTCATTTCTTAAGCTGCGATCAGCCCTGTCAAATCCTTTCAGCATAAATTCTTCTGGCTTCCAGAGGATGCATGTCCTTAAATCAAATGCATGTCGACGTATTCTGCCACTATTTAATTTGATTTTTAAGATTTTGACAATTATTGTCATTAATGGTTACCATGGTAAAAAATGCCTGATTCTAATTTATTTTAAGTAATGGTATCTGCAAGCTAGACACAAACAAGTTAATTTTCCTTGCAAATGATTAATTTTCCTTGCAAATGATTAGTTTTTTCCATTAAATTTAGAATTTTTCAGGAGAGTTGTCAAAATTGTGCAATTAATTTGATTTTAGCTTTGAAAAGAGACACTGTGAAAGCTTTGAGTCAACCAGTGAGGTAGCAAGTATGTTCCTATCGCCCTTGGAATCAAAGGAAAAAATATATATGGAACACTAAGGTTATCTTGACCTTCCCTGTATACAGACGTGATGTTGACATATACTTACCGGACGCGTATTTAGGAAGCCTCCGCGTAACAGAACCCTAGTTAAATAACGCCGCCTGATTGGCTAACTGCAACCTCTCCCATCAATGATGTTTACGTTTTTTTCACTTCACGCATTTGTATGAAAATTTTCAAGAAAAGCAGGAATGTGAAAGCCTTGCTTTACGTTTAGAATGCGGAGCAATGTGTTCGACGCCCGGCCCTTGCCAGTTTTTTGTATTAATTTCTTTTGGCTTAGTTAGTTTTTTGGAATGCATTGTGTTAGTTTGGGTTAGTTTATTGGTTGCGTCCCGTAGCGAGCGGAGGGCATTGCATGAATACAAATGCGTGAAGTGAAAAAACGTAAACAACATTGACGGGTGTTTCCTAAATGCGCTTACTGGACACCATCTACAGGTTTTTTCATTAAAAATGGCCCCCCCCCCCCCCCCCCTTAACTTTGATATTTTTAAAGATAGAGAGCTAATTTTGTATTGACTTGTAGGTAATCATCCTAATATTTTTATTAGTAATGAAAATATTATATAGGGTGTCCCATAAGCAAACGCCAATATAAAATTACTTTTTTTTACTAGAACAATGTATAATATTACATCTTTGAATTCTCCAAAAAATTCTATATATGTTTCATATACAGTGTGTGTAAAAAGTTCCGGACTGGGCAGTTATTTCCTAAACTTGAACAGGTAGAAAAAAAGTTTCTCGTAAAATGTGTAGAGCTTTCAAAACTCTACAGTCTGAAAATAAATTGAAGTAAACCGAGTTTCTCAAAAAGTCCTAGAGGATCAAAGTATTCTTTTTTCTTATGGAACACCTTGTATATTATTTCAGTTTATGATTGCTGTTGATATTCTACACAAAGCTCATGTATTATTCCCTATACCTAAATCCACCCGTTTAAAAAATATTGGGATTTAAAACTAAATTAGAATTCAATTTTAATTTAGGAATTTTATTAAATAAATGCAAAGTTTAAAAATGTCGCCCTTGTACTTCCTGATAATGGGCTTAACGATAATAAAACTCGTTAATTACATTTCGAAGCATTTGCCCTGTCTCTAATCTAGCTTCTTCAAGAATGCTACGTCGCACATCATCTAAATCTCCAGGTTTAGTGACGTATGCCATGCTTTTCATATGCCCCAAAAGAAATAATCTAAAGGTGATAGATTTGGTGACCTCGCAGGCCATTCTACAGCTCCTCTTGTTCCAATCCATCAGTTAGGAAACGTATTGTTTAAATTTCGTATAGGTAATCCGAAATGAGGCAGTGCTTCATCCTGTTGAAACCAGATGTTTTGGTAATTTAGTCCGACAACATTTTCAATTGCAGGAACTATTTGATATTGTAGTATGTGCAAATATGTTTCAACTGTTAAATTTCTCTCAATAAAAAATAGACCTATTAAAGCATTGCCTTCAATGCCAGCCCACACAATAACTTTTTGCGGATGTTGTGTGTGAGATTCACGCACTCCAAATTTAGTTTCCTGAAGAACTTGCCTATCCGGGAATAGTAGTACCAATAGCTGCTAAAAAAACTTTTAGTCCCGGATAGGTAAGTTCTTCAGGAAACTACTAATTTGGAGTGCGTGAATCTCACACACAACATCCGCAAAAAGTTAATGTGTGGACTGACATTGAACGCAATGCTTTTATAGGTCCATTTTTTGTTGAGGGTAATTCAACAGTTGAAACTTATTTGCACATGCTACAATACTGCAATTGAAAATCTTGTCTGACCAAACTACCAAAACACCTGGTTTCAACAAGATGGAGCACCGCCTCATTTTGGATTACCTATACGAAATTCAAACAATACGCTTCCAGCTGTTGGATTGAAAGAAGAGGATCTGTAGAATGGCCTGTGAGGTTACCAGATCTACCACCCTTAGATTGTTTCTTTTGGGGCATATGAAAAGCTTGGCCTACGTCACTAAACCTGGAGATTTAGATGATCTGCGACGTAGCATTCTTGAAGAAGCTAGATTAGTGACAGGGCAAATGCTTCCAAATGCAACTAACGAGTTTTATTATCGTTTAGCTTATTGTCAGACATTACAAGGGCGACATTTTGAATATTTAATTAAATAAACTTTGCATTTATTTAATAAAATTCCTAAATTAAAATTGAATTCTTATTTAGTTTCAAAATGCCAATATTTTCTAAACGGGTGGATTTAGGTATAGGGAATGATACATGAACTTTGTGTAGAATATCAACAGCAATCATGAACTCCAATAATATACAGGGTGTTCCATAAGAAAAAAGACTACTTTGATCCCCTAGGATTTTTTGCGAAACCCTGTATACTTCAATTTATTTTCAGACTGTAGAGTTTTGAGAGCGCTACAAATTTTATGACAAACATTTTTCTATACCTGTTCAGGTTTAGGAAATAACTGTCCGGTCCGGGACTTTTTACACACACTGTATAATATTCTTCAACCGTTTACGATATATTGACAATTGTATGTCGATAATTTTGAAAATCTTGTCAATCTGAAGGATGGTTTGCACGTTTCTATCATAGTTGTTTGCAAACCAGCGATTGAAGCTAACTTTGAATTTAACCGTCACTTTTTAACCTCAGGTTAAATCAACACATTTATTTTCGAGGAATTATTAATTATTTTCTTGAATACATTGTCTATATATTCGTTTCTGTTTCTCTATTTTAGCTGAAATAGATCCTTGATTTCTTCCATTTAATACTGCTGTTTCCCATGTAATTTTTTCCTAATCCTATTCACCGTTAGTTGCTTTTCATCCTTTAATTTTTATTTTAAAAATCCCCAAAGAAAATTATCCAGAGTAGTTAAATCTGAGCTGTTCGGCGGCCACCTAGAGTACCCAAATCTTCCAATACAAAATTCTAAATTTTCATTCAAATATTGCGTAAGGGCGACAACATTGTACGCAGGTGCGCCATCTTGCTGCCAAATCACTTCATTATTATGATTTCTTAAATCTGGGGCTATTCCATTTATTAATTCCAGATATCAGTTTCCAGTCCTTACCGTCAAAAAATAATGGACCAATGACCTTATTATTTAAAATACCAGACCACACATGAACACATTGACAATCTGAATGCTTTCTTTTCTGAAAAGCTTTGGGATTTTCAGTGGACTATTAATGCACATTTCTTCTGTTAAAAACCCCATGGGTTAAAAAGAAAGACTCGTCCGTCCAAACAATTTTATTAAAAAATTTGGATCTTGCTCCAAACGTTCGATCATTCGTAAACGAGCTGCTTTATTTTCTTGAGATAATTGCTGTACACGCAAAACCTTGTAAGAATGGAATTTATATTTTTTCCGAGTTCTCTGAACCTTAGAATAGGATTTGTCTAGAGTTCCAGACTCCGAACATTCTAAAATTACAAGTAACGGAATTAATATGCAGATGTAAAATAAAAAAAAATACCTTTAAACTGCAGAAGAATCTCTAACTCTTAATTTACATAATTTTCGTTTCTAGCTAATTCTTATTATCAATTATAATTAAACATATCTAGAATTTTCTGAAGAATTAAATAATGCAATAATATACAGAGTGTTTAAAAAAAGTAACCTCGTATAATATTTTCATTACTAACAGAAAAATTAAGATGATTACCTACAAGTCGATAGAAAAATGAGCTCTGTCTTTTTGTCCATTTATAATCAATAACCCAGTACAGAGAAGATCGAGATTTTAGAAATATTTCTAAGGGAAAAGGATTTTTAAAATCTGGACGTGATCAAAATGCAATCATTCAGTCAGGAAAGCATTTCAAAAATTAACTATCTATATTAAGTAAAGTATTGAATAACTGCTTATTTAACAAGTGCTCAAATAGAGGAAAAAGCGAATTTTGCTTTGACAAAATAATGTGTTAAGTAAGAACTATCCATCTATCCAATATCCAATATTCTAAATGATTCGATGTATTATTGTATAATCAATTTGAAACTCATACGTTTTCCATGGATAGGCATTAATTTCCCTATTCAACAATTGTACTTTTAAAGAGCATTGCTTATCTCAACTACATTTACATTCAATTTGTAGAAGGGACTAAAATCTGTTCGTTGAGAAAATATGCACAAAAATACAATCATATGCAGAGCATAATAGAAGCAGATGTCTTTCAAAAAGTGTTCCTGCTAAGTCGAAAATGTATAGGTACCTTGAGCATGAAAAACAAATTACTCTAATGGTAGTGTTAACAATGATCTTATACGTGGATGCGTTATGGTGAAAATATTTTTAGGCAGATAATAACCATAATAGGACATTAGAAGAGTTCTTCGGGAATTTCGAGCTTGAACCAGATATCTGCTGTTAGAAGCGGATGCGGCTCTCTGTAAGCTAAACACGGACAAGGCTGCGTAGATTGATTTTCCCCATATGCTAAAAGCTACAAACAACTGTTTAGAAAACTGCATATCCGAATTTGCGAAAAATATAGGGTACACTATAATTATGTTGATTTATTTATACTGGGTCGAGTACTCTAAAGCCTTTGACAATGATAACCGAAGTATTACTTGGTACTCTGATCCTGTAACACATAACTTGTACCAGACGAGTGAAAAGGCGGAGTGACTAGGTCGAAAAATTATCGAATCCTTGGTTTGCCGATGACACCACATTACTCGCAACCGATGAACAACAAGTCAGTCGCCTTTTAGAGAGCCTTACAATAATAAGTTTCGAATAAAGACCCTCAGTAAAATATAATAAAACTGGAATCATGATTATTGACCGAGGAAATAACAAAGTCGTGTGGAATTTTATGTATATGGTTTCACTCATAGACAATAATTTGAGAAACTCTTAAGGAAAGATAAGACGCAGGGCATAGTTGATAAGAAGTCCAATAACACAGCTTAATAAAATATGACGTAATCGTAATTTGTAGAGTTGTTTTTTCCGAGGCTGGGAAGACATCAACAAGGGTTTTTGGAAATAATTTAGGTGTAGCTGTTGACCTTCAACGAAATCGGGATAGATGGCGAGCCGCTGTAAGAAGAGCCATACAAAAATTTGCACTGCATAATGTTATTGGGTTACAACACATCTAGAAGATGCATTTAATTGAGAAGAAACCAGAATAGATGGCGAGATACTATAAGAAAAACCATCAACAACTTTGATTTCAAAAATATATTTTATTATATTATTAGACATAAACATATGATTTGTGAAGGGAAAACTGTGTAGTGTAATCCATTGCTTTGGAAGTTGATCTTGGCATGCAGTATTTTAATCATCATATCATTATTATCTAGGAATGTTATAAGATTAATTTACCAATTGGTACTGCTTGATCCACCGGTAATTCGTTACTTCCTGTCATGTTGTTTATTTTCGCTGCTGGTGCTTCTTTGTACAACGCAACTTCATATTCTAATCTACCAGGTGTCTCTTCTACTACTCCCGATACTCTTGCTCCATGAGGGCTTAAAATAAACAGTTTATAATAAATAACGCGTCTACCTACTTTTACAACTTATTACAAAATATAGTATCGATCCTTATTCTATTATTTAATTATAAATATATTGTTATATTAGTACTGACTTGTAGGACACAGAAAATGAATATTTTAGAACAATGAAGCTTTCATAATTTTATTTGTATCATCGTCTTAAAATTATTGTATTATTTAGAGAGAACTGAAATTGAGAAACGGCCCTTCAGTATTTGAACCAACAAGGCTAGGAAGTTTGGACCTTGGTTTAAAGACACTGTACTTCAGTTATGTCACTTCTAAGCTCTAGTTCCATGCAACTCTGTGGAATTTAATCTTTCGTAAAATTGGCACCTTGAGATAGTTTAGAGAAAATGTTTCGAGTTTATTGCTCATAAATGTTTAGAACCAAATAATATATAAATGATTCAGGTCCAATTTCTAATAAAATTCCATATGTGATAAGTGCTTTATTGGCAGCTTAATTTATTGCTGCAGACATTCATAGTCAAACAACTATGAATTGAAAACTTAATTTAAAGATGGCGGAGTACTAATTAAATGTAAAACTAAAGAAGAGCTTGAAAAAGTAAGACAAAACTGGACAAAACCAAACATCCCTGAAGAATCCAATAAAGATTGTTGATATCGAAGATGATTTATAATTTTTTTTACAACACAGTAAGAGCCTATATTAATTTAATAATAGCTAAAAAAATTGAAAACTAAATATATGTGTATTGTAGGGTATGATCTATCTATCAGTATGAACTGATTAAATCAAGTAAAGAGCACCGTATATTTGTAAATTATTCCTATTGGAGGGTGTTTGATCACTTTTCAATGATCAGGTGTTACAAATGTGGGGAATATGATCATAAGGCTAATGATTATAGGAATGGAGACAGATGTTTGGCCTTTATGAATCAGGGACATGAATCCGAGCAATGTAGTGTAAAAAAGATTTGCTGTATTAACTGTTTAACGTCGAATACAAATTACAGTACAAGCTATAACACGGACCATTTTATATTTGACTATAACTGTCCTGTCTACCTAAAAAAAACTACAACATCACAAAAGAAAACTAAAAACTCTAACATAGCAATCACAGAAGTCAGCACAAAAGGGGGAAGTTGTTATTTTACATCAAAATGTGCAGTGCCTAAAAATATAATAGATCAGTACAATGTGCCGCTTGAAGATAAAGACTATGACATTGTTTGTTTCCCTGAGCAATGGCTGACTGGACACGAGTATGAGGTTCTGAAATTTGACAATTACATGTGTGGTAGTGCTTTTACAAGAAATATGCATAAATGTGGGGGGTTCGCCATAGACTACAAGAAATGGTGTGGTTCTGTTGAAGAGATAAGGTGAGTTTCGAAATATGCCAAAGAGCTTAGTTTTGAGATGTGTGCAATCAATATTAATGTAAGTAAGGAAAACTCTGTATTCTGGGTATACAGGTCGCCGCACTCAAATATTGCTTATTTTTTTTTTATCGCAATTGGAGCAGCTTCTATTTAATGCCTCTATAAGTTTGAAGTCGGGAATTGTGATTTGTGGAGACGTTAATGTTGATTGGGTAGATACCTCTAGCAAAGACACATTTAGCCAAGATGAGATGTACCAACCTCACCAGGTGAGGTTGCGAATATCATAAAGAGGTTGAACGTCGTATCAGCAACCTGATGCTCAAGAAGCTTCCCAAAAAGGAATCACAGCCACGTCTAACATCATCAATGCGATGATGGGACTTGACAACTTTCCTGGCAGGTGGTAGGAGGGTGAGGTGATTGTAATACCTACACCAGGTAAGGATAAGACCTATCCAGAAAATTACAGACCTATTTGCCTCTTCTCGGCTGTGAGCAAGGTAGCTGAGAGAGTGATCCTGAGAAGACTCAACGACGAATTCAACGAACTCGGTACGATCCCCTGTTTCTAATACGGATTCAGGAAGGGACATTCATCGGAGTTACTACTGCTAAAGGTAGGCGACAGGAGCAATATTTCTAGACGTAGAAAGTTCCTTTGACAGAGTATGGCATCAGGGGCTGTACTATAAGATTATAATAGGGTGCTACTCTTACCGGATCATCAAGATCATAAGGAGCTACCTAATAGACAGAATAATTCATTTGAGAATTAAAGGCAAAACATCTAGGCCCAGGACGCTTGAGGCAGGAGTACCGCAGGGTTCAGCCCTTGGACCGTCCCTGTACTCAATATTCACACATGATATACCATCATTTGACAATACAATCATTTGACAACGTGCAAATTTCACTGTATGCTGACGATACAATGGTACAATTTGCCCACATCGATACAAGGAGGGTAAGCGCTATGCTACAGGAGGCAACAGACGAACTCACAACATGGATGACAAACTAGAAGATCAAGATTAATGAGCGCAAATCGCAGGCTATAATCCTCCAGAGGAGGAGAAAGGCTGTCGGACCGCCCAATCGGATAAGCAACATCGACGTACCTTGGAACGACGAAGTCAAGTATCTTGGAGTGGCAAAGGCACATCTAAGGGACAAGAGACAAAACCAAGCAGATAATAGCTATGCTAAATCCCATGATCGGAAGACATCGCCAAATGCCACTCAAGACTAAGCTCACTATGATAAAAACGACAGCTAGGCCTCAACTGACACGTGGTTCAACGGCCTGGGGATACGCAGCCAAAACCAGCATAAAATTGCTATCAGGAACCGAGAACAAGTTAGTCAGGAGAGCAGCTGGCGCACCTTGGTTCTTCAGAAATGCCGACCTGCAGGCTGACCTACAGTGGCAACCGTTAGTCATAGGCTAGGCGCGTATTTCAAAGAGCAGAAAACCATGCCGATGAAGATCTGGGGAAAATAATAGATTATAATCCAGACGATCTAGGAAGACGCAGATGTGCTAAACATAAAAGACCTAGGAGACTAATTGTGTGATCGCACAAGAGACGACCAGTGCCAAGAAGCACAAAGCAGGACGACACAACGAACAAATTGAGGCGTGATCTTAGTAATCACAGCGAGGCTCCAAAATAGGAAGATCAGGCCTTAATAAGAGTCAATCCCGGAAGTTCTCCCTCGGCCTGCAGTAGAGATCCCTAGCGGGTTAAAGCAAAGGTCGGAACACTGCTGAGTTTTAGTGGATCGATATGCAAGTGGTGAGTCCCAGACTACTCCCGTTCCAGGGGGTGTGCGTAAAAGAGCATTTTCTCAGAACACGAAAAGAAAAAAAAAGGGTAGACACCCATTCACATCGCACCATTCACGGATATGAATGGTGCGAGAGCTAGGTTGGAGGATGATTTTACGTCTTACGGAATTATTAATTGACTGACTGGCTCTTGCGTTGATTGTGTGCACTGACTTTGATTTGGAACGAGTTGGGTGTAATGTTATCCATAATGGATTTTCGGATCACTCAGCACAGAGTTTTAGCATATTAACAGATTTTGTTAATAATGAAGATGATCAATTTGTAAGATTATATAATAAGAATAATTTCAAAGGACTGTTGGGTTACTTACAGTCTTAAGATTGGATTACAGTATGTGAGCGAGAAAATGTGGGCACTGCTTTTGAGAGTTTAATAAATGTAATTAAACATTATAGGAGTTTGTCATTTGCACTAAAAAAACTCAACAGCAGAAAAAATAATGCTAAAACATGGTTGACGCTCGAACATTAAAATAATTATTTAGGAAAAACTGAGTTGAATAATCAGTTCGACAAAGTTTTATATAGCTGCTATAAAAAATGTATAACAAAACCATTGGATTAGCAAAAAAATATTTTATGATAATTTGTATATGAATTCTGATAATCAATGTAAAATTGTACGGAAGGTTATTAATATGAACATTAATAACAAAAAAAAAACATCAATAAAGGAATAGTTAATTTGGAGACCGACTTGATGGTTATAACTATTAATCGAGATATCGCAACGTATTTTAATGACCCTTTTATTGATCTCAAGAAAAAATTACTGTGCCTCCTGCAAATAATAAACCAAATGAGTTTAAAATAAAAACAAATTGCTCAATAATGTTCTTGGATGCAGCTTCGGAGATCGAAGTATCGAAAGTCATTGGAGCCATTAAAATTTCCCTATCTGGAATTGATAGTATAAGTTCTAGGGTTATCAAGAGTATGCCATTTTTTATAACACCGATGACATATTTAATTAATATATCTCTTTCTGAATCGATTTTTCCCAATACACTTAAGATTGCAAAGGTAGTATCTGTGCATAAAAAAGGGGATAATAAAGGGGTATATAAACTACAGACCAGTGTCAATATTACCAACTCTTGCTAAAGTATTGGCGGAAGTAGTTTATAACAAGATGATGAGTTTTATAGAGCGAAATAAAATACTGAGCACTTTCCAGTACGGTTTCCTGAGGGGCATATCTACCCAGTCGAACGTAATGCAATTTTTGAATTGTTTATATGAGCATTTTGATAGTAAGGATAAATGTATTGGGGCTTTCATGGATTTAAGCAACGCATTCGATTTGGTGGATTATGCACTTCCGCTGTCTAAATTGTATAATAATGAATTTAGAGGTAAGGTGCATGATTGGTTGACGTCTTACCTTAAGGATAGGTATCAGCTAGTAGAAATAAATAATAGCCATTCAAGTCCCTTATTAATTATATGGTTCTGTTTTGGGGCCCTTGTTGTTTCTGTTATTTGTGAATAACCTACCGGATAATGTTGAGGACGGCCAGCTGACCATGTTTGCGGACGATACCAGCTACCTTTGTTTTGATAGTGGCGGTTTCTTTAGTGCAGGTACGCACGCAGATTATGGTTGATAAATTTGTCCGGTGGTTTAATCATAATAGAATGCGTGTTAACCAAGATAAAACAGTATTTAGAAATTTCATCACGAGTACTCATATTAGTAACAGTTCATTATTACTTAGAGTGAATTCGCAGTCATGCAGCAGGTGCAAACTACTAAAATTTTGGGTATATATTTGGAAAGTAATTTACACTGGGAAATGCATATAAACGATGTATCTTGCAAATTGTCTTCTGTAGCTTCTGTTATATATAGACTAAAACAAATTTGTAGTAAAAATATACTTATTTCTTATTACTCTGCTCACTTTACTCAGTTAGTATTTCCTTGAGTAGTTAAATTGTACTGCTTTTAGACTATGGACCTTATGCAACTAAGCTAAAATAGTTATTTTTTTACAAGTACCTAAAATGGAGTTTTTCAGGACGAATCATTACTGTTTCCGGACGAGGCGTAAGCCGAGATGAGTCCTGAAAAACTTCATTTAGGTACGTGTGACAAACACTATTTTTTGTCATACGGTCCCAAAATTTAATTTTTATTTATACGCTTTTTGCAATTCTTCAGAACGCCTAAATTTGCAAATTTAGCTTAGAATTTGATACCGTAGCAACTATTTGACAATTTTGTCATGTCATTCGAAATTTGACATTTAGACATATTCAGGAATTTTGGAATAGTCCGTAAAAGCTGCCATGACGACTTTTAGGGACTAGGCCTAAAAAGAAGCATTTTACGGACTCAAATGAGTCCGTAAAATAGCTATTTTTGGGAGCGTATGACAAAAAAAATATTTGTTAACGTAATCTATACAAAAGTGTCCTTTGTATATTTAAATTATTATGAGAAAACTTTATTACACTTACAAACTTCCTGCGAACCCTGCAGCTTTATTTTCAATGATAGTTGGTTCAGGAGGCTTGCACATAATTATTAATTCTTGATCTGACTGCATCACTACTCCAGGAAATTGAGGAAACCATACCCTAACATGGACGAATCCCTGAAAATATAAAGGACATGGATAATATTAATCGTTGATGTGACTGACCTACGATTCTACACCTAATAATTGTATGCTGAAAATATTTTGGGCAAAGATGTTTATTTATAAAGTATTTTTTCAACCAAACAAGAGAAACGCTAAGTTTCATAATTTTACTAAGTCCCTTTAAATAAACTGCTCGTCAAAAAAAACGACGCACCTAGTTTTTTGGACAATATTTGAAAGCTCGTTATTGGAAACCTACTGAACCGATTTTAAAAAACTTTGGAAATTCTGAATAGTTGATTCTTTGGTTCTTATCTCTAATTTTTGGAATAAGATAATTTACACCTAACATATACTACAGGGTGTTAAAGAAAGAGATGTTTTTTTTTAGAAAACTTCAAGTTATCCCCATTTATGGGGTAGTTGAGATTGATAGTCGTATTATCTCTCTTTACTTACAGTTAGGTAATACCTCGGGACGTTTTTGAGATTTTATGGATATCTTGGCTAACTACGATTATATGGCAATTTTTCGAAAATCGTCGATATTTTCCAGTTTAGTCCCAATAATGAGCAAACTATGGAAGGTATCGACGAATTGTGAACACGGCGTCTTACGGTAGGTCATATGCTACCAGTTTATGTACGTTACGTGATCCAGTAAACCAGAAAGTTCAAATTATGGGATATGTTTTACACAGAATAATTTTTTTTTTGAAAATTCAAAATAGAAATTCAAACCAAAGAAAATTATACTTGTAAACTTAAAATGCGACCTTAATACCATGGATTATTAAGAATGGTGTATTTTCTCGAAACGGTTTTTGATTTTTGGTGATAAATCAGTCAGTTGTCAAAATATGGTAAAATAAGGATATTACTTCGTGTAACTTTACCATAAATATGCAAACGAGTTTTTGTCTCTTACAACCGTTCAAATTACACTCGAAATTACCTTCGAATATGCAGGGTGATTGAAAAAGTAAAATGGTAGTAAAAGAATTCATTTTTTAACAGAGGATCCTATTTAAGTACCCACCTATCATTTCAATTCTTAGGTATTCTAGGGACCATTTAGTAATATTCGTGCAATATTTTGTGTAAAACATATCCCTTAATCTGAACTTTCTGGTTTTATGGATCACGTAACGTACATAAACTGGTAGCATATAACCTACCGTAAGACGTCGTGTTCACAATTCATGAATACCTCCGTAGTTTGTTCATTATTGGGACTAAACTGGAAAATAACGACAATTTTCGAAAAAATGCCATATAATCGTAGTTAGCCAAGATATCCACAAAATCTCAAATACGTCCCGAGGTATTACCTAACTGTAAGTAAAGAGATGTATTACGACTATCAATCTCAACTACCCGATGAATGGGGATAACTTGAAATTTTGTAAAAAAAACATCTCTTTCTTTAACACCCTGTAGTATATGTTAGGTGCAAAATATCTTATTACAAAAATTAGACGTAAGAGCCAAAGAACTATTCAGAATTTCCAAGGTTTTTTAAAATCGGTTGAGTAGGTTTCCAATAACGAGCTTTCAAATATTGTCCAAAAAACTAGGTGCGTCGTTTTTTTTGACGAGCAGTTTAGTTCGTCATACTTAACAACTAGAAAGCAAATGGCAAAAATTAAAAAAATCATATAGTGACGCTATGAACATTTTTGGCAAGTAAATTGGCTTATCTATAAGCATGTTATTTAACAAGTATTTATGCAGCAGGTGCAAACTACTAAAATTTTATCCTGCTGCCACCTGGAGTGGCAGCAGATATCTAGGTAAGGAATTATATCGAAAAAAATCATAATATTTCGTAATTCTAAAATCTTCAATATTTGGAAACCCTTTAAGTTTTGATACATGATATATTATACAAAAAATTAAATATACGTAATTAATACAAGATTCAAAATCATTAAGTAATGTGGTATATTGCATTAAAAACAAAAACAAAGTTGGAATGTTTAAAGGTAGATGAAATCAATCAACTTTTGTTCGGAATATTTTTTTTCTAATTTCAAAAATAATAGAGATGTTTCCATTAAAAGAGTTATCTGTATTACCCAGTATATGGTGCTTAAATCCTACCTCGAAATGTAGTAGATTTTTATGGGCACCACCCTGTTTTGTAGATGATACCAACCATTTTTGAACACGTCTTCAAATCTAACGATTTAACTTTTGTACAGTTTAACATTCCACGCCACTGTCCTCGCATTCCAAACAAATTAAAACCTTGGCGATACTACTAACGCCATCTCTTGTTTACCACGTTTATCCACTGCGCTAGACAGTCTAGAAAGCTAAAAGTTAAGCGTCCTCAAAAGGCCTCCGACCAATCATAGCGCTTCGCGCTTTATCCGGGCGATATTACTAGCGCCATCTGTTGTAACCACCTTTACTTATCTGAAGCCGGCCGCGCATCCTAAACTCATCTGACCAATCATAGCGTTTCCCGCTATACCCCCGCGACCGAGTCCAAGAACTTTAAACAAGACAGGATGGTTCGATCTGCCGATTTTTTTCACTGACAGCTGCTTTTTTGTGACGTAGCCACGCGCGAAATTTGGCGCGAAAGGCTTAACGTACATATGGCAAAGTCGTACGAGCAAGGCTATTTTTCTTGTTTAGAGTTTATAAAAAAGGGTTTAAACTCAAAATTTTAAATGGATAGTAAAACTAAACTATTTCTTATGAAATTACCAAGGTTTTTCTTATTAATGAAGAATGGAAAATATTTTTTACAAGCTTTTTGTTTTTGAATTCTAACAAACCTGGATAAGCCAAAAGTAAATAGAAGACGGGGGATTATTAAATCTTGTATGAAAAATATCCTTAAGAGTATGAATAATAGGAGCTTATTAGAGAAAAATAGACAACAATAAAATAAAATCTGACTACCCTTTTGTACAGTGTGGGCCAAAAACGTATGCATATTTGGAAAAGCCTAATAATTGCTTCTCAGAAAATGTTATTCTATATGGAAGCTAGTGCATAAATAAAAATAATTTTAACCATACAAAAACTCAGATTAAGTATACACGGTGCGCAAAAAATAAAAATATGTTACTTTCTAAAACATATATTTTTTAAAACCGCAGATGTGAAACACAAGTGAGAAAGCTGTAAGTTTATCCATATGAGATACATGCTTCTTTCCTGTTCTGTGGATACCTGGACGATTTAGAAAAAGCTGGTACAAATCTTAAAACATTCTATTTTTGACACTATTAGTTTTTAATGGTCTACACTCTATGATAATATTAGGGTTAGCTATTATATAATATAAACGGAGTAACACAGGGTTCTATCCGAGTATAAAGATCGACCTTTATACTCCGGTTCTATCTCAGGACCAGTGCTGTTCAACTTGTGTGTGAATGACCTTACATAAGATGTATCTGAAAAAGATCATAATCTACGCAGATGGCACAACATGTTATTGGTGATTGGAACTATGAAAATTTAAAAACTGAAACAGAGAAAGTAATCAGCGACTTGGCACACTGCTATAATGCAAATAAATTAACTCAACCTTGATGCAACAAATTATATTTTATTCAAGAAACAGAACATCACACACATACATCAAATATACACCTTAATACTAAAACCACTCTGAGTAACCTAGCAAGATCAAAATCCCCGGACTCACTATTGATAAAGAACTTCAGTACTCTATGCATCTATTGCAACAAGTTACATCACCCACAGTGCTTCAAATAGTAAGTATGCTTTGGTTACTTTCACTCTAAAATGTGCTACGCAATTCACTTCTGGAGAGGTGAGAGTGGAATAATGAATATATAAGCTACAACTAAGAACTTCAAGTAAACAGTATTTTTAAAGTATCAATATAATAACCCTCACATCTTGTTACTTATATAAAATTTTGCAAATGATACACAATAGGATTAAAAGAAGCATCTTCTTTCTCTATTTCATCCAAAGCTGTTTCTATGTCTTCAGCTTTGAAAGTGCTATCAGCTCCATCATCATAGTCCGGCTGCTCTAAAACTATTTGAATTTCGGTTCTTACAACATGTTTTAAGAAAACTGGATCAGCACTGTGAGCTCACTAACGAAAATAATTCCTATAATCTCCGTAAAGATCTCATTATTTGGCCTATCTTTACCATTTCAACTAAATTGTTAAAAAGTACCTATTACATCGGTATTACCATATACAACCTTCTTCCCACAAACATCAAATATACCTACTAGTATAAATCCATTTAAGAGTGGTGAAAAAAATATTACTGCAAGGCGCTTATTATAGTCTGCACAAATTTGAGTCTCATCTCCAACAGTATTGTATGTTCATATGCACAATTTCAATATTAACTGTATTGTTAATTCTACGTCCTCAATATACAACATAAATTATATCTTATATCGTATTTTATACATACTGTCTAAAGCATCTTAACTATATTATACATTTACTCCTGAGCCTGAGTTAATTTTTATATTATCTGTCTAAAGCCTCTTAACATTCTTAACTATATTATACATTTACTCTTAAGTAATAACTTTTATATTTTATATATACTGTTTAAAGCATAAATATGCAAAAATGGGCAATACACCATTATTATATTTATTATTATTAAATAGTAGTGCAAAAATTTTACACCATACAATTTAAAATGAATGATGAATGAATTTAAAAAATTGTTCACGGAAAGTCAAAAGTACAAAATTTCCTATATGTCATTAAAACTAAATTATATTGTTACTTCCATGTGGTACAAACTTTAGCCAAGAATAAAAAATAATCACAAAATGATCTGAACAAATCCTGCTAGTGTCAGGGTTGAATTTATCCTGTCTACTACAGCGGCTAATCCATTCCTTTCTTACACTTTGGGACACCATATCCTTTGGTTTGGGAAACACATGTAAAATAATTTTTCTTTCACCACTTTGATTAATAGAATAAGTGTTGTATAGCCAAAACCAGCACAGCTTGATCCTGATCTTGACATAATGGTATCTGAAACACATATGAATCGTTTATTTGAGAAAGGGACTAACTAACATTTTGTGCAATTTTGATTTTTACTACTTTTCGTTTACTTTTTGAATTTGAATTTTGAATCGATTCATTAATCAGCATTTTCAATAATTTTCTTTAAATGATACTCATTACAGCAACAAAATCTACCAATATCACAATATAAGCAATGCCATAATTATACGATAATCAATGCCTTTCATGTAATAATCTCTTAAGATTTCTTTTCCAGAAACTTCCAAGCTGCTTGGTCCCTGACTGGCGATATCTTCATGGTAAATGTAGACGAATGTTTTGTCGGTGTTACAGTAGTGTATATCAAAAATATTAACTGTTAGCTGTGTTAAACAAAACAAGTGCTGAACTGGAACTACTAGTAAGTGTACATTCGAATCGAATTGTATTACGGCCAAGTCAGCACGATTCTTGCACTATGCTTATTATAAGCATAACCAATACAGAAAGCAAATCTTCTTTAAGGTTTAACAAATCTTTGACTGTTACCGGATCATCACTTAGATGTGAGTCTTTATATAATTCCATGATAATTTCTCTTGTTTTGATTTTATTATTTAGTTACACTGCTTAACAGGTTCGGACCCAATTACAAAGCAATCAAAGATAATCAAAGTACCTAATTAAGCTTAAAACTATGAAATACATACAATAATCTACAGTAAAGTATCCAAAAATCACAAGTAGAACATCATGAACTATAAAATATTTTACAATAAAAAAGAATAAAACAAATCAAATCAATAATAGGCAGGTATTAGCAGTAGGTAGGTCAGGATAAGGAGAGTCATGATACACGGTCAGGATCATGTTCTTTGAAGAGAGTCCGTATCACAGCGATAGAACTATTGAATATATCAAAATTCTTGCCACAAGCATTGTGTTTTGCACATTGTATAAATGGGTGAAAATACTTGCTCTAGGTTAAATTCTGATGGGAGCCCATGCGAGGAACAAGAAAGTTAATTTTATTTAGGAGATCAGGGCATTCAATAAGATTATTAAGTAAGTTAAATAGGAATTCTTGGGAAGAGTAGCCTGTTCTAGTTTTAAGGGACTGCATGTCAAATATTCGAAGCAAGTTTTCAGGAAAACCCTGAGGATGGGTAGCAACCATGAGTCCTCAGGTAAAGCAACTTTAAGAACGTATGTTGTACCCTTTCCATATCATCTATGTGTGCATACTGCATCATATGCTGATGACCATACTAATGAGGTGTATTCTAGTTTTGATCTTATAAAAGAACAGAATAAAGTTTTAAGAGTATCAATGTCGTGAAACTCATGGCTAAGTCTGGTAATAAACTCGAGAGTTCTGGATGTTTCACTAATTATTGTCAAAGGTTACACCAAGATCCCTAAAATGTTCTGACCTAGGTAAATGTATATTGTTTATGGAATAAAGGTGTATAATTGGGTTAATTTAAACACTAAGCTTATATGTAGTATATAAATAGATTTCATTTATTGATCTAAAAACTAACTATTTTCACAGTATATTTGCCCACTGACTCTGATATATTTTTTTGATCATGCTTCATTCCCTATTGCTCGAGCAATATGAAAACTTATTTTTGATTTGCTCAAGGGAAAAATACATCATCGAACATTCAATATTCTTACTTTGTAAAACATTTTCATGAGAACTTTAATTTACATTTTGGTCGTCCACAAGGGGACATTTGCTGTAAGTGTGGATATCTAGATCTTCAAATAAAAAATCCTTCTCTTGGAGATGCATTTAAAAGAGTAGGAACCTCCGAACTAGCTGTACATAAAAGAAGAGCAAAATAGTTTTACTAAAGAAATCTAACGATGAGTGCAAAATCGTGATGAATTGGCAATAATACAATTCGCCTACATGCAAAATGTAAACTTACAAGAATTTGCAGATCAGGACTTGTTTTGTTTAACACAGCTAACAGTTAATATTTTTGGTATGCACAACTGTAAGACTGCAAATCATTCTATATTTAGCATGATGGTATCGCAAGTAAGGGACCAAGCATCTAGGAGGCTTCTGGAAAAGGAATCTTAAGAGGTTATCATATAAAATTAAGGCATTGATTATATTAATTTCTCGAAAGGCACTAAATATTAGCATAGTATAAACAAACATATTAGTTAGTACCTTTCCAAAATAAACGATTCATATATACCTATTATATTATTTGTAGCTAACTAAAATATCATATCCAAAGAGAAAAGTTGAACATTAAGTAGTTAAAAATTCCTTTTATTCTACAAACAAGTATATTTGTATCTATGTACATGTTTACTGATATTCAAAATAGTAATTTTCTTGTGGCATTCAGAGTTCGACAATCTATTCTCAAATTATGGAAAATAAAATTGAATTAAGAAAGCCTTAGTTCTATAACTTGTGTGTATTTACTAGTAAGTGAACTCATAATGCTAATAACATGATGGCTTCTGAATGAAAAATCCTTAATATATGATTCGACACTGGCTTTTCCATAGTGTAGTAAGTGTAGCGATTGCTGTATGACATAATATATTTATGATATTCAAACGTGATAAGCAAGATCACAATCTAAGGAACTAAACAATCTATAAATAAGAATTACTTTCCCGTAAACATACCTACTATTTTAAAAATATTGTTTAAAACCTAAATAGCCAAGTGATACACTGTGTAATAAAACCCTCAGTTTGACAATTTCTCTATAATATTAAGTAAAATATTATTATTCTTCCCACACTTGCTTACATTTAAACATAATTTAAAGTTCTTCCTACCTTATTTAATAAAAAGTCAATGAAAACTACACTGGAAAATACTCATACAAAACAGGCACTCTGGTCCCTGCTTTAATCCTCAATTTATGGGATTTTCTTTAGGATCAAAGGAAAATATAATACATTTCAGGTTTCTCAATGTTCAGAGCACTAAAACACAACTACCAATAGTTCTGAGATATTTGAAAATATGAGTAAAGAACTAAAAACAGAACCAAAACATGGAAATTGCAATGCAAGCAATGGTAAAAATGATAGCCATTCGCGCGCAGCTACGTCACAAAAACGCCAATGATGGTGAGGGAGCCGCGGGGCACGGGGCAGAAAAAAGTGAACATATGTTTAAATGGGAAGGCACCATCCTTTCATATTAGTTTATCATTCTTGGACCGAGTCGACCAATCACTTTCTCTTAACGGAGGTAATCAAGTTAGCTCCTAAGTTCATGATCTTTAAGAATCGATTTTAATGAAAACTAGTTAACGTATTTCGACCTGATTTGTGTTGAAATCCATAAGGTTAATTCAGACAATCGCTGACGTAAAGGTTTACATAACTTCTCAGTATTTACATTATTCGCCCTTTCTATTTCCGGAGGATGTATATCATCCCGCCGAAAGGGGCGGTACCAACTTCTTCAAGTTGATCTAGTTCCCACGTTCTAGAATTGAAACAGTCGTGTCTTGAACCTCGACCATGTAAGTCGCAAAAAGCGCACCCCCGTTTCGAGCCGGCTGGCGCTGAGCCGCCATGCCGGCAAGTTTTCACGTTTTGAGACCTCATAATCTCTCTAGTTCTTTTCTCAAGTGACATAGTGATATTCCAGCATAATCATCTTTATGTCAATCCTACAATAAGGTATTT
Source organism: Pissodes strobi (assembly GCA_016904865.1). Lineage (NCBI taxonomy): Eukaryota > Metazoa > Arthropoda > Insecta > Coleoptera > Curculionidae > Pissodes > Pissodes strobi. Next base: position 23,359 of record MU191767.1, read on the forward strand.
GTTGGCAAACATACTGCCGTTATTCTCACGAGTCTCACGCCGAGCAATGGCGTCCCAATTGGTCTCATCCATGGGAGTTCTACAATCGAGCCCTGTCTCAAACCACACTCAATCGAGCATAGTCTCAGAATCTCAAGTAAGTAAACGAACATGTTTACAATCACATTCTCACAAAGCCTACAAAAAGGTATTTTTAGGCATCTTGACTGCCATTGTGGAGACCCACTGATCTCTAATTCTCAAAGGCTGTGCCATGCGCTGCACAGTCCCCAATGGTATTGTCCATGGGTGTTTGAGCATTCCATATCACGAGCGTACCACTGGGTTGCTACACTCTTGCCTTATTCTAATATAAGGATTAAACGGCACTAGTCTGCCAATTTACTCAAGTTATCACAAGGCTGTATCCCCTCAGCTTACTTATGCTACCAGTATAGCATATTTACTAATCATTCATGCGTGTACCAATAAGCCGCATTCACAAGGCATTCATGTCATGCCATATGCACTAACTGCCATACCAGAGTCAAACCACTACATTCCAGTCATTCTTGTTTGCAAGAAATTGAACTACATTGTAAATAGAAGCTAGCCATAGATCTAGTCTTTTTCAAAGTGACTTTCCCCCAGTGTTAGAAGATAACCTCCTGAACATTGAACGTTTCTCGTCAATGGTGAACACAGTGTACATATTATATTTTAGGTGGACTCTAAGGTAATACTAATCCTGTTATTATTGCTTGCATATTGTTGTATTTCATATCAAAGCTAAATCAGCTAATATAGTTGATAAGTAGCTGTTCCGCAGGAACTCTAATAAACATTTAACTGTACATAGATTCAAGGTTATGTTTATAAACATACATTAGTAAAGTATTACCAGTGTTTATGCATTGCTTTAGATTTTAAGAGTTTTATTTATGTCATATTTATTCAAGGTCGAAACTTTGCCTCGACTAATATTGTTCACATCGTAGCACTGACTACGTACAATAATTCACTGTTTATATTTTGTGTATTTATGAGCTTCTAGTTATTTTCAAGTAAGGTAACTTATTAAAATATTCATATAATGCTAAAGCTTTTTGTTTTATTTACAAAATTACTTTAGAACTAGCCCTATGGTAAAATTTCAGTGCCTAAGAGCACATCTCTTTTTGTTCAGAAATTCGATCAAGATCGCCTCTGAAACAACGCTACATGAGTTTTTAATGGATATGATCGTTTACTTCGGTTCAGATCCCTAGCACAAAGTCCAATTTACTGACCCTAACGAAGCCGATGTTCCAAAAAAGACTTTACGATTCGAATGTTGGGTAATCTGCCAAAAGAAAGAAATCAAAGATGAAAATGTTAACTGAACTACAACACTAATATTTTGTAGTAGGGCAAATGGCAAATTCAAAACTTTACAAGATAATTGAAAGCATTATAATCACTGGTGTGTTAGGTGTATAGTTCGCCCAGCCGTTGTTGACCCTCGAAACGCATGCAATTGCATGCGGTTCGAGGGTCAACATCGGCTGGGCGAACATTATGTCCTATTGAGGATTTGTTATAGTCTAGTTTTATTTTGTATAAGCTTTGGTTGCTCAAATTGTCTAAAGCATTTTGTTATAAAACCAATAAGATACTTATTGTTAATTAAAATATTTCTTAGAAGCTCTTTTTCTTTGTTAAACTTTTAAAATTATTTTCATTTCATTATATGGAAATATTTCAACTCTTTGTTTTAAGCATTATGGGGCGACTTCACTTAAAGTTTAAATATTTGTATGTCTAGGTTTTCTGTGGCGTAAGAGGCAAATATTTGGTGCGCAAACATCCTGTATATTGTTTTGTCGAAAATAATTGAAGCCATTGCTAAGACTTTATCCAATTCTTGAATATTTCTATAATCCTTAGCGCAGTTGCCAATTTGTGTTTTTTTCTAAACCGAAGTGTTTTTTTAATGGTTTTAAATGCTTTTAAATTAATTTGAAAATAACACCTAACAAGTATGACCTAACGAATATTGAATTCTGTTTCAAAAACCTAATCGATTTTATTTTTTATTATTTAAAGCGGTGTAAAGAATATCAAATAATAATATCAAAATGACAAATATTTATCTTATGTGAAAGACTATAGTATTGAAGGAAAGTTTCCAAATAATTTATCTTTTTTTAATTGTTACATATAATAGATACTTATCGATTATAATTTCGATACCGAAATAATAGTGTTTTCCGCACGTGTGCTTAAAAGTCAAATTTTTAAAGCGCATGTGTGTAAAATACAATTCAAAGTTTTCATAGGTTTTCTGGTATAATTTATTTGACTTCTGCGAAATAAACTTGCATAACACAGCTTGTACTTTATTTTGTATATCAGAATTTTTAGAATCATTAGAATCTACCTTGCAATTACACATTTTCTTCAAATAACAGGCCGGGAATATCATCTTCTCTGCCTAGGGTGGAAAACTTACTGTTATTTCCTTTCCTTCAGAAAAATTAACGTTTTATTAATTTTTTTGGTCGCAGAAAAAATGGTATGTGTACTGCACATTCTCGGACTCATAATAGGACATCGCCGCAGACGATTATACAAATATTTTAGTTTTAGATGGGGTGTTAGTAGACTTTTTAATTTTTCATGAAACATTCAGGCTGTACCCTTTAAAAAATAAGAGTAATTTCTGTCAAAGCCTGTCAACAGTTAGAGATAGAGTTTAAACAGGTCAGGAAAGACAAATGCTGCTAAAAGCATGAAAGTGATGAGGAATCGAAAAATATAAACTAAAAGACACGGAAAGGCTACAACAAATAGGGAGGAAGTTTTAAACACTAATAGATGACTTAAATACATTTTTATGGAAAATCAGGGAGCTGGCACATCTTCCCGTTATTTGGTGCTCCTTGGGGAAAACGAAACAGTGATCGAGACAAACACAGGGAGAGAACAGTCTCTAATAAAATCCCTCCAGATTTGATTCAATAAATCTATACTTCATGAAAATAGAAATACGGTGTGTGCTTAAGATCACACCATAGAAGTGACAACTTCACTAAAACGATATTAAAAAATAAAATAAAATAAAAAAGAAATTTATTGGAGAGGTCAGGGTTCGATCCTGGTATCTCTCGCATGCTAAAACTGGAAATGACGAAAAGTTTAATTTCAACTAGCTGTGCACTATGCATAAAAGGCATCATGGAAAGTGGCCTCTTGTGGCGTTTTCGTCGTCAAATCTCGTGATGTTTTTTTGTATCAAAAAATATTTTTTCTCAAAAAAAATCAAATCCTTTATTTTTTTGATAAATACCCACATGTTTTTACATTTTTCTCCAAAAGTATTTTCCCGTCAGTTTCGAAACAGCGGGCATCGATCCTGGTATCTTCGCATGCTAAAACCCGAAATAACGGAAAGTTTTATTTCAACTAGCTCTTCCTGCATAAAAGGCATCATCATTTGTAAAGTGGCATCTTGTGTCGTTTTCGGCGTAGATTCTTGTGATGGCTTTAAAAAATAAAATCCTTCTTTTTTTCTGATAGATCAATGTTTTTACATTTTTCTGCAAAAGTCCATTTTCCCGACATTTTCGAAACAGGAGAAGCATTTAGAGAGTTTTTCTCCTAGAAATTCCCCATCGGACTGTAATATTGTTTTTTGTTACTATTGTTGCAACTTTTTAAGCGCTAGAACGATCCAAACGATCTAAGTGTCTCCAAAAATATACACTCTCAAAAAATATGAGCCATTTTCTTATCTCTACATTGCTCCGAAGACCATCAAAAAGAATAGGTCCAGAAAATGTCTTCATAATTAATAAAACTCGGATACTGAAAATTGTTGCGCTGACTTCGCTGGACTGAAGTCTATCGACTTTACCCGAACGAGCGCTACAAAGTCGAGCCTAACTCCTGATGGCTCAGTCTAGCTCACTATCGAGCATTTTTGTGCTCAACGCCCTTAAAGAAGTTATCACTCAAAAATATTTTCAGACTGGAATAGTGATAGTGCACTATGTCAACTATCTACCAATCGCTTTGCTCTGCAACATGTATAGATTCTTTACCAAAATATCGACAAATTCCTGACTGGGCTGACTGTAAAGCTCGACCTTTATCAACTACGAGAACAGACATGCTATAGATCTTGCCTCGACACAAACAATCCCTGGTGCTGGTAGAGAAATATGCGGAGTGCAACAAGTTCCTGCCTAGATTATAAAAAGGCGTTTGGTTGAATTAACCAACATAAATAAAGCTTTAGGTAAAAGCCGAATTGTCTATACATTCTGCATTTGAGAAACACATATACTAGACTAGGTTGGGGTTTGGAACCTTCGGGAACATGCACTAAATGCTAGATGCGATTGCTTCGGTGAGACTACAGGAAGAGGCAAACACGTTTAACGTAGAGAAAGTGTATGCCAGGGAGATACCATCTCACCAAAAATTGTTCATAACAGTTTGAGTGGAATCGTATGGGGATCGACACTAAATGATCTTCCTTCCACCGATGGTATAGTTCGGATTAAAGACAGATGATAACAGCTGACGCGGTGAGTGCTAGGTTAGGAACAGCTACACGATTAGTCGCAGTTTATGACAAAACTTGTTATAAGCCATGGAAGCGCGACTAACACTCAACAATTCGAGCAGGCAATCTACTACAAGCACCTAGGGTTCGAAACGAGAGTCGGTAGATATAAACAAAGTTGTGATATTTACAGAAGAAGTGAAAATAGGTATTTAAATATAACATTCTCATATGTCTCAAGAGGAAGATTTATGACCACTGAACAGTAGCGGAACCCTTAACAAGACAGCGTACAGCAAACACCATATTGTCCATTGTTAGATCGCATTATACCCCATGTCTAACTTTTGACTATCAAAAGATCCACTCGTCTCTACCCTTTGCCGTTTCTCCTATTCAATATTATTTTATCTTTTACCACGTAAATTCGCATCCCTGGATGGACTTCGAATTGACTTTTGCAAAAAGCCCTACATTTTCAAGTTCTGCCACTAGTACTGAATATTCTTACTTAGGGTGCTCAAGCGCGATCATGACGAAATAGTCAATACAAAACTCCAAGTGACACAAAGAGCCATGGAGCAGTCAATGCTGGATATACCACTTCGAGATAAATTCCCTAAAAACGTGATACAAAATACAAAAATACGAGATACAGTGAAAGTGGTGGGGAAACTGAAATGAAACTGGACTGGTCGTGCGGGAAGAATGACCGCCAACAAATGGACGAGATCACTTCTGGAAGAAGCGACACTTTCAGAAATGGGTGGACTGACGATCTAAAATGGATAACCGCAAACTGGATGCAAAGCGCGCAAGACCATAAAATATGGAGGCAATTAAGGGAGGCCTATGTTCAGCAGTGGACAAGGTAGGCTGACATAAACAGCGACCATAAAATTTCACGGTAGTAAATTTTTCTTTGGCAATACCGCAACGAATCGAATGAATATTTTACGAATGAATAAACTATAGGGGTAACTATTGTAGGTAAAAAAAGGTTTGTGTAAAATGCCCTGCATATTTCAAGCAATGTTTTGCACATCCAATATTATCAACTAAGTAATTTTGGATTTAAACCCAAAATAAACTATTAAATATTTATTAGTCTATTATGGTTTCTCATTTACATCAAACGCTAGTCTTCGTCTCCACAGTTTTGAAATAAGAACCGAACATTCACATTATCTTGATTCTAACCCAAATAACCATTTCCCCTCCACCATCCCCCTCAGGACAAACTTTCATAACTCTATTTTATTACGGATGTTTAACTGAAGTTCATCGCTTATCGTGCTCCCAACCTGTGTTAATATACTCATTTTTATGAATCTAACTCTTGGACTTCAAGGTGCCGTTGCCAAAATATTGAAGGCTTTTGGCTTGAATAGTATCCATGGATGAGTCTTATTGTCATCGCCATACTCCTTATATAAAAGTCCGCCCGATAAGTTTTAGGTGCTTTTCCAGGTTGCAATGGCCTCTTATTAGCTTAACTGTCTCTCTGATAATTTCTCGCCACCACTAACAACCACTTAAACTATCAGAGTCCCTGTAGCACTACTCATTATTGAAGTAGCTTCTTTTCTAAGATTTAAAACTTAGTTGGGGTTTGGAACCTTGGGCAAAATGCATTAGAACAGAATTTTTGCACTCGAGCCTGTTTCGCTAACCTTGTTAACATCATCAGGAGATGATTAAAACTCAATCAACCATCTTCTGATAATGCTGATATGGTATATGCGTAGAGTGCAAAAATTCTGTTTCGTTATTGTTGATAAAGCTATGTAGTCAACATTTCGAATGTTATATTGGCACTATCTTCATCTGGTTTAGCCAAGATGTTCTTCTTTGTTAGCCATCTTGTATAACAAAAGATTCGACACTTTTTCCTCACTTTCTGCTCATGGTCAATATATAGATAGTATTTTTACAACTGATAGGGCTTTCTTTTTCACTATTAAATAGATTGTTACAACGAATTGAATTTTACCATATATCTATAAAACTGGCGCAGGCAATCAGTCTCTATCTCCATTATGTATCAAATAACAACAAAATTTAGAAAGGTGACCGAGTTCGTCTAAAAATAAGATATACATTCGCGAAATAATACGGTTAAGATATTTATTCCATTTTCATGTACGTGAATGTTTTCCAACTTGGTACAAATTCGACCTGAATGTTCTGCACTTAACTGATCTCATAACTTATGTCAAATTACATGGAGATTGTCTGTTTGATGTTGTAATGTAGCATAACGAATTTACCGGGAGAATCAGAAAAGTAGTTTCGTTGAGTATTGATAAAGATACCACTTAATTCAAGTGGTATAATATTTGCAAAGTTCTAATTTTCGTTCATGAAACAAGATGCTACCAAAGCATCTTTTGTTAATAAGAAAATAGTTATTGACTATCTGAGTGTCAGCAGTATTTTTGTTCCTCTTAACCCCTAACAACATTGTCAGCTATCCACGAGCGTTCAAACGAATGGAAATATATTTGAGTCTCTTTTAGTTGAATTTAGGTTATATTTACCAATCAGTCCTAAAACTTTGGGAAACATACGAGCATAATTGATGCATTTATTGTGACAGAGGACGAGTGTTGTAGTACTTTAATATATATTATGGCCCTTAATCCAATTTTTCTTTGAATACCCCAATATAGGTAAAGTATCGTGATAACGAAAACGGTTCTAGCCAAAGTTGTTTGAAACTGCCGGCCTCATGATCTGCTTGTCTAGAAACTTTACATCATTTCTCATTAAATCATGATGTGCCGTGTCATATCTATCAATGTTACGTAAATAATCAGAGATATTCGGATGAAGCATATTGTGTGATATTTTCATTATCATCATTTTAACATTTTCTCTGTTAC
>JAEQML010056713.1:0-33457 GCA_016904865.1 Pissodes strobi
ACGGGGGTGCCAATAACTAGGTAAAGAAATCATCTTTGATCCAATAATTGTTACTGGGGGCCAATTACTGGATTTTAATATGATTTCTCAAGCATAGTTATTGGCACTAATTAATTCATTAAGAATAATCTAAAATATCTAAGTAGGGCCATTTGTAATAATTAATGTATCTATGCACATAGTGTACTAAAGCATATCTCTAAATTAACTTTTGTAGTTTTAAACCAGACAATACCGAAAGTCACACTAAAAATTCCTAAAATCAGTGGCGTATCGAGAGGGATTTTGGCTCTGGGATTTCGTCCCAACATTTCTTACCACTTTATTCTATTTATCGATACTATAAACAATCAAGTTTTCTTGTCATGGAATTTTCATCAGATACCATTTAGATTACTTTCTAATCCCGCGAAAACTTATCTCAAAGTTAAACTGACCCGACATATCCAGGGTGTCTTCAAATTTATTATTTGTATGATTTATCTGAACATCTTGGGCTGCCCCCTTCCCTCTTTAATTTTCTGGCTACATCACAGCCTAAAATATAGAAAATTTAAGAATAATGCTAAAATAGTATCTGACCGATCGAGCTTTATGTCAAATTCCGTAAAATCTAAACTTTCTTTTCAGGTTAAAATAGTCAATAATGTTAAGAAGAGTAAACCATACAAGAAGAAATATTCCGAAGATATTTGCAATTGGCCATTAATGCTGTTAAAAATGGAATATCTAAAAAATAAGCATCTAAACTGTATAGTATTCCAAGAGCGACAATACAATTTCGCTTATCTGATAAGTTTACTAAAACCAGTTATGACCATCCACCCATTTTGTGGCCCCCAGAGGAAAATACTTTGGTAGAATGGATAATCGAATCGCACAGAAAATTATTCCCACGCAAGGAAGATATTCAGATATCAGTAAAGGCCATTCTTAATGAAAATGGAAGACAAACACCTTTTAAGGATAACTTGCCTGGTAACCACTGGTATGAAGCCTTCCTAAGACGTCATCGCGGATTAGCCGAAAGAACAGCTGAAGCAGTTACAGCAAGCAGTGCTTCTATTTTCGCCGAAAATTTTAAAAAGTGGTTTGATGGGATTTGGGATTATTTAAAAAGCAAGAGTTACGAATCAATAAGTGACCCGTCTAGAGTGTTTAATGGAGACGAGACTTGTTTCCTTCTCGGACCAACAGAAACTAAGGTGATAGCACCCAAGGGTTCCAAAAAAGTGTACGAAGTAGACAGGGCTGTAGCAAAAGAAAATCTCACGGTTATGTTTACTTTTTCGGCATCGGGGATAACAACATCGCCCATGATTATTTATCCCTACAAGCGGTTACCGCCAGCTGTTGGCAATTCGGTTCCTAAGGATTGGGGTATAGGACTAAGCAATAACGGATGGATGAAGTCGGAAAATTTTTATGAATATATAAGTAAAGTTTTTTATTCTTCTTTACTAAAAATTGGTTGTCAGTTTCCCATTATTTTATTTGTTGATGGCCACAAGTCTCACCTTACTCTTCAAGTAAGTGAGTTGTGCGAAAAATTAAAAATTATTTTAATAGCCCTATACCCTAATGCCACACGGATTCTCCAGTCATGTGATGTAGCTGTTTTTAAGCCAGTAAAGACTCTATGGAAAAAAACTGTCTTAAAGTGGAGAAGAGAAAACCCAAATGAACTATTAAACAAAGAAAAGTTTGCTCCCATTTTAAAGATTGTTGTAGAGTCTATCAATCCAATTAATGGTTTTCGGGCCACAGGCCTCTACCCATTCAACTTTAGGGCAGTTGATGTAAGTAAGTGCTTGGGTAAAAGTTTTGAAAATAAATGTATTGGTGTCTCTGTTGACGACGCTCAACCCTCAAGTAATTTAAGCTTTGATAACTTTTCAAATATCGTAGGTTCTGATAATTTAAAAAAGTTTGAAGATTTTGTTATAGTGATTCTGATGACTGCGGAACTAATTATTTTTGTATGCTTTTTAAAATCTGGAAATATTTTAAGGAAAATTGGGCCACTGATGGGAACAAAATAAGTGAAACCAATACCCACCTGTTGAACGTAGAAGATATACCTGTAGTCACTTATGAGCAATTGGTTTCTGATTTTTTATCACAAAATGGTAAGCAGAAGAATATCATAAATAACGACATAACTCTAGAAAAAGTTCCCTTGTATCTTGACAATGAAAATACGTCAATTGAAGAAATAGATTCCTTGTCTCAGGATTGTACCAATTTTGTCAGTGTTAATAATCCAAAAAACTCACAAATTGAAATGATTAACGAAAACGAAAGTTTGAACACGAAAAGTCAAAACGATGACAAGACTTCATGTGTTGCTCAAGTTTCTAAGGCTAAGCATTTATTGAATGATATTATGGACGATCGTATTTTAGCCAATATTCCTCAACAGTTAGATATTGAAGTAGAAGAAATAAACTGGAAAATACAGAATTCTGAATATTCTAACTCTGAAAATGGAACAAAAAATAATAGTTTAGGATCAGAAAATACCGAGACTGAGGATAAAGATATTTCAATGGGCTCTTTATTAAATTGGCCTAAAACTCCTCAAAGAGAAAATAAGCACCAAGCAAAGAAAACTTCATTTGTAATCACGTGATGATAAGGAACGAAAAGATAGAGAACAACATGAAAAAATAAGAGAAAGCTTGCTAGACTTGCGGCGAAAGAGCAAAGGAAGACGGACACAGAAAACCGAACAAGAGAGAAGCTGAAGAGAAAGCTGATGATTTCCAAAACAGCCATTAATACCAACACCTTTGATCTTGATTTGGACATCACAAACAAATCAAATACCTGCGGTACCCTCGGCAAGGACGGCCTTTATTTCAATATTGTAACAAGCAAATTTTGGAGAGGCGACGTGCGACGTTCAAATAGGCGAGGACGTGACAACCCTGGAAAACGAATGGCGCAGCAGTGGAATCGAATCGGTGTTATATAATACGGAGTATATAGATAGATTAGAAATAAGGCTTAGATATAGTTATTGTACGATAGCAAAGTCGACTCATGGCGTTATGTAATTATGATAACTGTACTGGCGAAGGTGTATTGGCGAAATAAAATGTGTTACCAAAAATTAATCGTTTACAGATCAGAAATCGGGATAACCTACGTGTTGCGTTATTTGTTGTGGAGAACGGTCAAATACGCGATTTCGGAGAATTAAATCGCAGTGGCAACTTCTTCTTTTTTTGTGAGTGGCGATATCACAAAAACTCATAACAAAAGGCGGGCGTTTGTTGCTATCTTTGACAGTGGATTGACATTTGGCGATTTTTCAGATATTCACGATAATAATAAACAAGTGTGTGCTAATTAATTAGTGATTTTTGTAAAAATTGTGGCGTATTTTAACTGTGTTTATTGGCATTGGTGTTTAAAAGGCGTTTTTCAAGTGATTTCCTAAGGAGGAAGGCAGAAGTGACGAGTTAGAGCTCGATTACGAGTTGGAATTGAGCGATGGTGACCACGGCGAAGGCGATGGAAGACGAAACAGTCTCCGTGGTACATAAGCTGTTGAAAGGCGGTTTGGCAACTAGTATCCAGCAGATTGTGGCGGCCGAAATGTTACAGGCGACGAAACAAAGGGCGGCCGTTGGTACTGGCGGTATCAAGGGCATCAGAAAAGGCGATAAATCAGTTGAGAGCTCTCCTCAGGCGGTACTAGAGCATGCTTGTAGCGATAAGGCGGACTCCGCTTGCAGTTTGGGCTGTATGGGGTCAAGGGCAAGGGCAGGCGGCGACATTCTTGACCCTTTCGATCCTGACAGTCAGGACTCTAACGTAGTCAGGTGGTTGAGCAAAATTGATCAGTTGAGCGATATTCATGAATGGTCGAACTATGAGAGAGCGTATTTTATGCAGGCGAAATTGCAAGGGGCTGGTTTAATTGGCTCGATGAATATGACCTCTCATGGGAAGACTGGAAGGCGGCTCTTAAAAAGGCGTTTCCTAGAGTGCATGACTTTGCTCAGCTACTCAAGGAGATGATAGCAAGGTTTAAATTGGACGGCGAAACCATAACCCATTATTATCATGATAAAATGGCGTTGATCGAAAGGTGTGGGCTTTCAGGCACAAAGGCGCTTTCGTGTCTGATTGATGGTCTATCTCTCGATCTACAGGCGAATGCGAGGGCATTTGGTTGCTCTTCCCCTGGCGACTTGTATACTGGCTTTCTTTCCTCTTTTGATGGATATCGGCGTCCTACAAACCGATATTGTGGAATTGGAGGGGCAAGGAAGTCCAGGATCATGCACGGGCGAAGGCGACGAAGGCTTTGCGGTCTTCTGAGGCGATTCTCAAATTGAAAGAGGCGTTTGGCGAATTTTGAGTACTCAAGGCGTACTATTTCAAACTGCTGGCGCGGGCTGGCGTTTACGAGCAAGGCGTTTGCTGACTTTTTGGCGAGGCGAAGTGTAAAACACCGAGGGCGAAAGGTTAGGTTGAAAGGTGCATGCAAGTGAGTCTGACTGGAGAGGTGCAAAGTGCGAATGGTCAGGTTGAAAGGTGCATGCAAGTGAGTTAAACTGGCGAGGTGCAAATAGCGAATGCTCTGTTGGCGAAAGGCGAGAGCTATGGCGATATAAGGTCCAAACTTCTTATTGAGATAGCAAAAGGCGAGTGGAAATCTGACAAAGGCGTAATATAAAGGTGATATTCGATAAAAGGCTTAAGGTTGCAACCGCAGGCGAAACCCTTAGGGTAGGCGATTTGGTGTTATGGCGAATGCACAGATCGATAAGATCTGGTTGATTTACTGGCGAGTTAAATTAATGAGGGCATTAATTGTTGCAGAATGGCCGAATGTAACAAGCAAATTTTGGAGAGGCGACGTGCGACGTTCAAATCGGCGAGAACGTGACAACCCTGGAAAACGAATGGCGCAGCAATAGAATCGAATCGGTGTTATATAATACGGAGTATATAGATAGATTAGAAATAAGGCGTAGATATAGTTATTGTACGATAGCAGAGTCGAGTCATGGCGTTATGTAATTATGATAACTGTACTGGCGAAGGTGTATTGGCGAAATAAAATGTGTTACCAAAAATTAGGCGTTTACAATATTATGGAAAAAACTCCTGTTAAAACTGTAAATTTAATATCTAGCCTAGTACTTAATCCTCCAGATATTTGTAAAAGAAAAGTATTTTCAGAGTCTCCTCCGTTAACATTGAGCTGTTACAAAATCGTGTAGTTAGTGGTCTATGTTACCTGTGTACCTATAATATAAGTAGTCAAAAGCAAGGTCTGAGATGTCTAAAGTGCTACGCTTGACAATACCATTCAACCTGCTTACAAAAGGAAAACTTCAACAACAACAATTTTGTGTGTAAATCCTGTAGGGCATAGGTATTAAGATTAATAAAAATATTTTTGTATATCTTTTTCATATGCCAATAATTGGGGTGTCAATAACTGGTTGTCCTATGCCAATTACTGGTAAATTAGTATTTTAAAACAAAACCTGCATTTTCTAGGTTAGTTATTAAGTTTTTAGTTAAATAAGCATTATAAAAGTTTAATAAACATGTTGGCTAAGAGTTCATTTGCTAAACTTTTCTTTAAAACTCTTTAAATATTTACAATTATAATTAATTCGACGTCATGACCTTATGTGTGCCAATAATTGGGTAGTTTACCCTATATTTTTCAATTATTTATAGGTATTTAGTCACTGTTTTATAAATATAGTTTTCTTAAGAGTTTGTGTTGTGTTTCATTTAGGGCTGGTTTGATGGTAAGTTCACACAAATATTGCACTGCACTTTTAGAAAATTATCTTTTTCAACACTTTGACAAACTTATCATAGATTTGACTTTGACTACTGCGGATATGAAACACCCAAACTTCGCGACCATGTGATCGAGCCAAGCTCAGGTTAGGGTGAGGAGAAAAGGATAGATAAGAACCTGAAAGCGCCCATGTGGACAACCCAGGAGCTGGTTTTAGGTGAGAGATAAAAGTCTGCCGAACTGATGGTTGGCTAGCGAATTTATATCATAAAATGTGCTGATCGTTGCATGTTTAAGATTCATAATCGCTCCCTGCTCGTGTTGTTTATAATTTGTCTTTAATGTTTACATAATATTTTGCAAGTTCAAGTTCAAACTTAGTAGTTCACAATATTGTCAACTGGAAAGATTTTAAAGTTTGCGTGCTGTGCCTTTTAATATCACAATGGAATATTAATGGCCGGTGTGATTTTTAGTACTCCCCAATTCATTGACATTCTACAAGTCTGTAATTTTCTATGTATTTAAATAAATGTTTTATGGCTTCTTAACAAAATGTTGCAAATAGCAAGTAGTGGTTAAAGTGTATCTTGATCGTCAGGTTTCATTTTAAAATAGACAAAATATACATCTTCAACAAATTCAGTACAGTCTCTTTAATAGGTTTCCCCAATAGCCTGTCCAGAAATTTAGCAAAAATCGCCAGTCCTATTTTTACAACGAGTATTACACATTTTTCACAAATATAATTTTCTGTAGGTTTTGGTTACCGGACATAGTTCTACATGCGCGATTCTAAACGAAATATTGTGGTGCTTCTCAAGAATATAGACACACGAATATATTTGGTTTAATTTGATCAAGAGATTTTATAATATTAATTTTAAAAATGTATGCGCGCCATCGAAAAAAAATTTAATGTTAAGTTTAACATACGATCTTAATTAAGCTACAAAAATAATAATAGTTAAATCACAGATAGCAATAGATAAATTATAGTTCCTATGTCTTCACCACATGTTTCGTATAGTAATATTTGCTGCACGCGGGACCAACATTTTTACATTTACCCTTCACGCGATTTATTTTGAAGATAAAAATTCAATCTATTTTACGACGGAGTTTCCCATTGTACTTTTTTATTGGGTGCCCATATTTCAAGAAACTTTCTGTTGCCATAAAGGGCCCTTTAACCTGGATCGGTGTTTTCCATATGACACAAAATATGTTTAGTGAAAAATATATATAACAACCTCTAACCCGGGTTCAATTTATTGGTAAATTGATAGCTAGGATACTTGCTTTCAAAAAAAATCGTAACAGCAGCTGAACAAAAAATGAAAATCTACAATTTGATTATATCTGATAAACAATGGATATATATATTATTATATTTGATAATATTTTTAAAATTAGTCATAATAAAACGATATATTTGTATACGATTTAAATATTAAAATATTAAGTTTAAATTCGGGAGCCAACTAGGAAGTAAACGGCCTTTTATTTAGGGAAATTTTGTAGATGTAGATAAACTCTATGAAACATTTGTTGCGTTGACCTTTGACAATAAAATTTAGTAATATAATTAAGGCCGCTTTCTGACTCGTCGGCGAGGCAACCAACGGGCGGAAAGTAGACGATACCTGAAAGGTTCCGCGTTGTTTTCAGCTACACATCTATGGGTAGGTTTTCAGTACAAAATCGAGCCTAACCGCTTGTACCGTCGAGAGAACATGTCGTCCTCCAGCGGTCAAGATATTTTAGTGTGTTCTTCTTATCTTCGGTTGAGAAAAAAGAAAACCTTACTATATGAAGTGGTGAAGGCGTAGGAGAAGTTTCATATTGTCTCGCACATTTCACAAGTACGTTACTAGAATTGTACCATCTCTCTCTGTGCAAATGGTGAAGGATTAAGAGAAGGTCAATATATTGTAGAAAAGTTCACAGGCACATCGTTAGAATCGGCCAACTGTATCTGCCCAGAAGTGGCGACTGAGGACCTGAGCTTCTCGGAGAATAAGCTGTAACGTGCCAGCTTTCCTTTTGCACCAAGCTAAGTTTAAATGTTAAAGTAAGGGCTTTCTTGATTAAATGGCGAACCACGCCAGAATTGGTAATTTTCCTTTATGTAGCCACGTAAGGATTATATATACTATAGTTTTAGCCTTGACGGAGTGGTGAACCACTCAAGAATTGTCGATGCTGATGACGAAATTGTAATGACCACTACCGCCCGGTGAATGAAGTGCTGAAAGTGAATTGCAGTTGCCTTCTTCCGGAAATTCAAAACCAAGATCGTCTGGAATATATTTAGAGCAATTTTCTGTAGCGATTTGCTGTACCGCAATTCCGTTTGGGGACTTTTTTGTTTTGACGTCACGAAAATCCGGATTTACTTTTGCACGTTTCCCTAATGAATAGCGGGTCGAATGGTTATTTCCTATTAGCTAGGTGGAGTAATTAATTAAGATAGACTTTGATACATCAAAATTCTGCGTTTTCCTTTCGAAATCGCTTTGGATAAATTATTGGGTATGACAGCTCGTGTCCACGTGACAGATGGTCGTGTTGGAGGTTTTTTTGTTTTACCTCATGGGGTTGTTCCAACCGACCAATTTTTAGAGTCTCAGGCCTTATTTTGATTACGTCGGTTAGTTTTGTTCGTTAGTGCCTGAAACTCACCCCGTAACTGGGATTTAATGATGCTTTAGGTAGGTGAGTGAATTTGCTTTTTTTGTCTCTCTACTGCGAATGCCGCCATTTTGGGACGCCGCGAGTAGAGTTTAGTTGCATCTTAATTCTATACAGAAGCCTCCATGTCCGTCCACGACCTACCTGAGCGTTCCAACGATCTAGTCGTATAGCAACCCTTTACAGGTAATTTCTTTTTTCACTGTTTTCTCTTGATTTATATACTTTTTAATTTTCTGAGTTTAAATGTCCTTTGGTCTTGAGTTACATGCAGAAGCTTGAATATTTTGTTGATCTACAGGGATAGGGATACTTCGACCGTCAAGGTACTTCAATCGACAGAGTATTTCGACCGGTAGGGTTTCATTTACGAACACTTAAAGCTCAGTCATTAGGCCACGCCAATCTAGTCTCTGGATTGTGACTTGCTCCGGACACCGTTAGAGTCCTTCTTCCTCAGAGGAACCACCGAGAAGCCATCAACTGAATGTGAGCTACCTTACCTTTATTATTAGTATTTGTTTCTTCCCTTTTCTTACCTTTCTATCTTTAAATATAAACGTCTAACCGTATTATTCGTTACTCTGGTTAATAAACTCGAGATTTAACTTCAATTTATCTCTTTGACGAAAATACGCGAAACTGTAATTTTCTTTGCTCAAGAATTAAGTTTTAATTATTTTTCTTGTTAATTAAGATAATTTTCTTTGCTCCGATTAATAAGTCGAAACCTAAAATTTAACTTATTTTATTCTTGTAAATCAAAATCTAAGATTCAGCTTGCTTCATTCTTGTCAGTTGATACGTTTAACATTTTTAACTGGCCGAAACAGGCTCGTAGTTTATTAAAATAATCGGGTATAATTTCATGAAATCCGCGACGAGCAACGCGAAATAATTCCCGAATATCGATTTGTTTAGGTACTTTTATTAGGGAACTCTCGCTCTCTTTCAGTAGATTTAGCGTTGTGTTGTCTTGTTCCTGATTCAGTTTTCTAGCATCTAAGAAGAGTGCCTTTATGGTCAGATAGAGTCTGGTTAATAATTGATTTAATTTTAATCGACTGCCCGAGGCATCATTTATTATTGGCGTTCCTAGTTTTAGTTATAAACATAATTAGTTTGTAGAGCGGCACTGTGACGGCAGACCATGGTTTGCGCTCCTAAATAAATAATCGAATGAGGGTATTTTATTTATATTACTTGAACTTAGTGATTTTCTATATCTCTGAGATTTTATATATTGCGTAATATTTCTCTTTGAACCTTGTTAGCCACCACAAGGTGATCACGTTCGAGTGAACAAAGAAACCTAATTATTGTTCGAAGTTTTTGTTCCACCTATAATATATATTCATATCCGCTTTTATTTGCGCAAAATAATTCGATTAATAATTGTTTTTTTTTTTCATTTTCTTTTTTTACCGTTATTCCTCACTGGGTAAAATTTCTGACTTTTAGAACAGTAGTCAGTACTAGTCGTATTATTTAGCGTAAGCAGTATAGAGTACTGGACACCCGTTAGTACATTCTCTTCCATTTAACTGGAAAAATCGTCACCTTATTGTTCCTGATTTCTTTATTAAGTAATAAACCAACTTCCTATTTACTGAATTTGCCTGTGTTATTTAATTATTCCTGGATTACCTGGAATACGAAGAGATAAAGGAGATTAAAGAAACTAAGTACCTTAGGCTTAGTTTATTTGCGCTCTATGTTTGAAATGTTTTGGCTCCATTGACTCGCTCGTTTATTATTGACTTTATTGTTAATCCTTAGTTGTTTGCGTCCCACTTTTTAATTTTTAATACTTACCTACTAACCTGCTTTTCATTATTAAATTAATTATGGGTTGTTATTTTATTTTTCATTTGTTCGTACTAATTAAATTCAAATCAACTTAATCAAATTAATTTCGAATTTATTTAAATAATTTTCTCTTGGTAGTTGCGAAGCTTAGGCTCAAACAAGTACCATATTTCAGATTTGGGGTATTTCTTGTTTGTGCCGTCTACAAGCCCGTGGCGCCTTATAAATAAAACCCACCCTTACTCTCCGGCATTGGCAAGTTCAGCGCCTGAACACCCTACCTTTGGCAGCTGAATCTCCAAAGGATTTTAGAGGCAGGCATAATAATAGACCTCGTACAATATGCGATGAATGGATTCAGAAAATTAAAGAGCACATTGAGGCGTTTCCGGTCAAAGTTTCACATTATTCCTCCAAAAGCATTGGTTATTTAGATGCATCCTTGGATGTGAAGAAAATGCATAGCCTTTTTGTCGGAAAATATCCAGAGTTGGAAAACTTAGTTAAATACGAATTTTATCTCAAATATTTTAACGAGAACTTTAATCTTAGGTTTGGGAGACTACAAGTTGATGTATGCTCGGAGTGCGAAAGACATTGAACGCGGCTTAAAGATGTTAATCTTAACGATACCGCAAAGAGGGTAGCTGCAGCGGAACTAATGGTCCATCAAAGGCAAGCGAAGAAGTTTTATGGCAAAATTAAACAAGTGCAAACCCTGTGTACTGAACGACCAGAAGTAATGGGACTAGCTTTTGTCTACATGCAAAATATGCCACTACCGCATATTCC
Organism: Pissodes strobi; assembly: GCA_016904865.1. NCBI lineage: Eukaryota > Metazoa > Arthropoda > Insecta > Coleoptera > Curculionidae > Pissodes > Pissodes strobi. Next base: position 11,075 of record JAEQML010056713.1, read on the forward strand.
AGTCCAAGAATTTTTTTATTTTAGGCAGCTCTGGGTATACGCATTCCAAATTCACAATCTTAAGGAGAATACTGGTCATTTTTATACCTACCATGAAGCTTAAGCTCAGAAAGGACCTAATGAAGTGTGTACATTCCTTAACGACTACATAATGAAACATATACCACCTGAAATAACTGAATTATACTTGTTTCCCGACGCATGTGCAGGACAGAACCGAAACCAAACCATGGTCCGTTTTCTCCTAGCATTGCAGGCAACCAAGAGATTCAACAAAATATATCATTACTTTCCGATAAGAGGCCATTCGTTTTTGCCCTGCGACCGAGATTTTGGCTGTGTAAAACGAAAATTCAGAAAACATGATCGAATCTATGCATCAGAAGAATATGAACACTTGATATTAACATCCAGAAAAAGGCAACCATTTACTGTGAAGCAAATCCGATACACCGATATTTTTGATTTTAAGAACTGGTGGCCTGACTACTATAAAAAGACGTGTAGTACTTTGACTCGAGGTGCTGGTTACAAGAAATAAACTTTTGCTGTGTCAAACTACAGGCAGTTCCTGTATGAAAGTTCAAATCCTGGTTATGTTAAAACGTGGGAATGTATAGATCGTTTATACTCCCATACATTTAAATGGCTGAAAGAACACAGGGAAAGCCCACCTCTACCCAATAGCGAGGCATATAAAGAACCTGTTCCGATAAATGAGAAAAAAATCGCAGACATCAAGAAGGTAATGCGTTTTATCCATGGTGAAATTTTGGAATTTTATTACCATGTCACATCATGAAAAACGACAAATTCCGAAAATGATGATTAGATGATCGAGCTAACAGTTTTGATATTGTATTTTTCCTCTATGATTTGAATAAATATTAAATTAATCGAAAAATTATCACGTGCTTTTTAATATATGGCGTTGAGTTCAAAAACTGTACAAGTACAACAGCTGTTTTTATCTGTCAATAATAGACCATTTTATTTTCTGGAAAACTCTTATTAAAAATACATTGGAAGCCACGAGATCTAAAAGATTTCTATGGGTGCCAATAGTCCATATTAGTGATGGGCATAACCAAATTATTTTGATAACCGAATTATTTGTATTCAAATAATATTAATAACCGAGTGATTATTTGAATAATCATTCGAATAAATTTAGGTTGGAGATCGCAGCCGGTTAGGAAGGAGGTTCAGCGTCATCACGATTCGTAACTGCTGTAATTGTCTTATTAAGTATGGCTTAATAAAAGACAATAGCATACGAATAAATATTTGATAACCCATTATTATTGAACAAAATAAAATAAATAGCATTTTACGTTTTTAAATCAAAAATACTTAAACTCCAAAATATGATTCTTGGATATGTTGATTACATGTAATGGACATAATTATTAAAAATCTACTTTGCAAAAAAGTATTTCTCTCTGGCGATGTATTTATAGTACTCTAATAATATTAAAAATTAATAGTACATATTATATTGTTATATTATAGTTATATTACGTATGTATTGCTTTATTGCTACTACATTCTAAATTCCAATATATTATAACCTAAAAACTAAACAAACATTAGGTGATAATTAGTGTTATCTATTGGAAAGCAGGCCGCTCATTACGAAGAAGTGTATGAAAGAAATAAGAAATATGTGGGGCTGCTTGCTAATCGCAACAAAAATATCGGTCGCCGGCCGGATCAAAAGCGACCGGCTTTTATTTTGATTCTTTGAAGATGTGAACAAATTGCTGTATTTGCAGTTTTTAGGCTTTCAGGCGCCGAGAATTGGATATTTTTTTATGTTAGGTACGCAATAAAAGTAAATTATGTAATCTTAACTTAATATTCGCTAGTTTTCAACCCCCAAGTTCGGCCTTCACATTCCACAATTCCATATCCTACCGGTACATTTGAAATTTTATAACTCATCTTTTATTCGAGCTAAAACAGCGAAACTTGCTTCATAACTCATAACTAAACTAAAACTACTCCTTGCTCATTGATCATTCGACAGATCGACGCGACAGCGAGGCTTGTTCATTCGTAGTTCGTGTTCGTATTTGAATTCGTACGTATCAGGTTCAGGTTATTTTTCATTCGAATACTTGTGGAATCAAAGCCTAATAATACAGGTTATTTTAATAACCGGATAACAGGTTATTTTTCATTCGAATAAGCCCATTACTAGTCCATATCAAAAGGTTTCAATTTTAATAGTGAAACGCCCCTGACCCGGGTACACCTTTTTGCACCCAAAAGCCGGCAACTTTGTTGGACGTGATCCTAACAATAATAATAATAAATATTATTACTGTCGGCTAAGACCCTGTTTGATTGACGTTGTTTTGTAGTGGGTTCTAAAGTAGATGTTTGTGAAACGATTATCTCGAATAATTACAATTTTTTAAGTGACCGGTCAATACTGGCAATAAAACACAAAATGACCATTCTTTATATTTCTATTTTTCTGACTATTATAGTTAATGGAAACGCCGTATTAATTCATAGAAAATAACCTTTAATCAATAAAAAACTCGAATACAACATGAAATGAATTTATCTATTAATGGAAACATGTACATAAGAGACAAAACACATTACTTGCGGAAATTAAGTTACGATATTTCAATCAGGCCCCGAACCAAGAAGTAAACCGTGACCACTTAATAAAAAAATCCAAAGTACGTGCCCTACAATGTGCTCTACGCTCGTTACATTCACATTACTGATTCGGAGAATATAATAATATGAATACCACCTCGTATCATGCACGTACTAAAGATAATTAGTAACAAACTGAGAGCGTAGCTGATAGGATCTGACCAAGAAGTATAATATATATTTTTAGATACCCCCACGGAATTACGTCACAAGGTTCTTTTGGGGGGTTGTCCCGAAGGATCTTTTCTTGTCCCGCAGGACTATTGTACCCTTTGTTTAAGAACCTTAACACTATTAGCCCAACTTGTTATTCAGATATAAGAGAGTTTAAGTTTACTTGAACATCTTTGGTCACAATCACCTCCCCGTCCGAAATCTAACTAAAACCCCGCAATTTACGAGAATCTGATCACCCTAAAGCATGAGGTTTTGAAAGTACGACCGTCCCTTAAAATGATGTCTAAATATTAAATCGTAATGAATTTAAGTGAACCCAAATAATTTACTTATCTGTAAAGAAGCCGTCTGGGCTCCCCTGCGAGTTGCGCCTATGACTGAGGTTTTAGGATTTGTTCTTAATTTTATTTGGCTCCGGAAAATTACTGATTAGCTAAATTCCTTTTATAATTGCGAAATTATATAAAGGGTGTGAGAAACTTGACTCTAATTGAATGTCAGAATATGTGAAAATTTGAATAAGAGATTTGGCGAGTGGAATCGGACACCAGTCTCTAGCCAAAATAAGAGAGATTGAAAATAGGTGGAAATTTTTACCAGTCTCAAGCTTTTAACAAAGCGAGTGGATTTATTTTGCGCTTTTAACCAGTCTCAAGCTTTTTTCAAAGCGAGTGGGTTTTTTTTTCTCTTTTAACCAGTCTCAAGCTTTCGCGAGTGGATTTCTTTCTGACGATCTCGTTTTGCGGTGGCGTTTTTATAGCCAAAAGTCACCATTTGATGTGTGAGTGCGACAAGATGCTATTAAAATTCCGATCTCACACATTAGAAAAATGTATTAAAAAGAGACGTAAATAAGGGTGCCGCGTATCTCCAAAGCTTGACTCGACCCTCTCTTTACCTGCGTCTCGGGCTTTGCTTGCAAAAGTGCGTTTTTAAAGCTTTTTAGAATACCGAGTGTATTCTAATTTTGCTGGTGAATTTAATTATTTTAGAACTTTTCTTTGTTAATTTGCATACCTAGGGTCGGTCTGTTTCACTAGGTTTTTATTGATTTTCTCGAAACGACGATTTTGGACATATGCGGTTTTCGAACTCACCGATTAAATTATACAATGCAGCATATTTTTCATTTTTTTGCTCGAAAATCACTAGAATGTCTTTCAGCCATTTTTTAGCACAGCGGTGAATCCCGAGCCACCACTATCGAGATGCGGTGTACTGAAATCAATAGCGTTTCTCTCTCGCACGTATATTTGGAATTCGCCGACACATTATCCCTCACCATAGGGCGACTGCAATATAAATATTAGATATAATACCGCCGTTGCGTTTCGTCTTCAAATATTTGAGCACTTCATGCCTGGCCCTCCGCTCTCAGCGCTCGCTCCGGGGGTGCGACCAACGAAAACTAACCACAACCAACCCAACGCATGATAAACAACTACGTTTATATTAACATCGCCGCCTTATAGTGAGGTGCTGATGCGTTGGCGAATTCCGAGTATGCCCTCCGCACATGCAGCACAAATCAGGACGCGCGTATTGAAATGTAGGCGCACAGATTAGAGTCTAGGGATAGAAGTCACCCTGTCCGTTGACCGTTGACCTTCATGTCTACCGTTGGCTTTCATGTCTTCGCGATTCAATCAGTCGTTTGTAAGTCCGCTGGTGGTCTAAGGGTCTGGATGGTTAGCCTTCACTCCGGCGACCTGGGTTCAAATCCCGTCGGTTTTTTTATATTTTTTAAGGTTATATTTCTAAACAGTTTTTTTTTTGATTTTGGGTATGTCTTGGTAGTTTTGGTTAACACTTGTTTAGTTTCCTTTTCTTAAGGCCCCGTAGCGAGCGGAGCGGGTGGAGGGCCATGCGAAAAGTTAAATATTACTTGTTGTAATACGTGCTCGTACTTTGTCACCACTTTTTACGATATATTTTGCTTTATCTAACTAAAAACCAGGATATATTTAACAAACGCCGTATTATAGTGGATATGCAGCAGCTTGCATGTGTTTCCACGAATACATTCCACGGCATTCAATCATATTACAACTTGCCTTGATTCTGATTTTGAATTTGGCGCGGCGCCCGATTATAAACGAATCTGACCGAAGTCAACGGACAAACATATCCCTAGACTCTAGTAGCGCACATTAAGCATTCGGTACCGCGTATACTGATTTTGCGACGCTGTCGTACCGACAAGACATGTCGCGTCCTAATATTAAATAGCTATATGAGAATACAATGAAAAACCTATACCAATGCTATTAATTCTAATCGACACTTTGCTAATTAATTTTAGGTAAGAATAGTTGCAAATTTACATGTGATGGGCGCAACTTGGCTAACTTAAAAAAAAATAATGCCAAATAACGAATAGATATTAGGGAAAAAAAACAACTAAAACTAATAATGTTAACTCGAAATATAGCAAATTTTATTATGTAAGGAAATAAGACAAAATAAGCGTAATTATGTAATGCGTTCTTTAGCCGAATTATCAATTATCATAGGCTGTAACTGCCGCAGTTAAAATTGCAAAAAATAAATTACATTAAATTAAATACTATAATAATACAATAATCACAAGAATAAGAATTTTATTAAGTGAATGGTTTAAAATTAGCGTATTTTAATGACGTGCTTATGCAAAGGGTAAATCAGAAAAGGGATATACTGTAGCATTTAATTTTTCATGAAGATATTATTAGTAAATGCTACCTGCCTTTTTTTTTAAAGAGCAAGCAATATACGTTATTACAATTGTTTTCATAAATTATGCTTTGAATGTATTTAATTAACTCTCTGGAAAAATAACACTTAACCCTTAAATGTAGTTGTTACATGTTTACTCTTATTTGTATTTATTTAGAACATAAATTATTTCATAACTTAAGCAAACATTAAGTTATTACGCCACGAAGTATCAGACGGTCTTTAACTTTCTTTCTACGAGATGTTGATAGGAACTATTAACCTTTCTTCATGGTTGGATTTCTTATAGTAATAAAAGAGATACTTTTGATATATTAATTCAAGCCACTAATTCACTACATACTATCTTATTAATTCAATGCCTTAATTTCCCAATAAAGATTGTTTTCTTCTGAATTAATTCTCATCTTTAGTCATTATGCTTCATGCAAGTTAATATTTAAATATGACGTCATTCCTGATTGTGGTTACCATGATGACTCGAGCAATCGAACCCGAGCGACACTAATGTCCATTCTATATTGCAGTGTGCATGAGAAAACAGCTTTCGCCGCTGACAATTGACATCGGGAAGCCAGGTCAAGCGGTAAAGTGGCCTCTGTCTTCATGGTGGTCGAAGAGTCTAGTCGACATGAGTTTATAGTTTTGGATTTAAGAAACATAGGCCAAAAAATTTTCAAAATCTTGTTCTATTAGTCCTGAGAAGGGCTTGGCCTAATTTATTTTCGTCAAATCCTTGAGGATGCCTATTAATTTTTGGGGTTAATCCACCACCTAGTAAGGTAGGTAATCGTCGGCTTGTGCTTTATAAAAAAACGGAACATTTCAACAATCTTAAGTAAAGTGGCTAAAGGCTGCATGTTTCTTTCAGGTTTTATTATGTGATGTTGATATTAGAGAATATTAGATAATTTTGATTTGGAAATAGCATAAAGATGTTATGATTTTCAATTGGGATTTACACAGTCTATAGGTAAATCTTAAACTTCCATGCTTTATGGATAGGGTGGAGTAGAAGAATTAGTTTGGTCCGGAATTTCACATGATTAGAGAAGGGAATAGTAAGCCACAAGAACTTCAGACAGGGAATCACTTATCTAGCTGACTGGCATAATTCAAGGCCAGTTCTTTCTTTTTATTATGTAAAAGATCAGCTGTCTACCAATGTAAAATTTTATACTTTAATATTACTAACTAATTCATATCAATCTTTTTACCTTTAATTGTTCGGCTCACTTGGTAGATATTATTCAACATCTAATGCCTTTTACATAATATATACCTATTTAATAACCCTGGAAACAAAGATTCATGTGTCTTTTCCCTCTAGGTATAATTTATTTTAAATAAAACACCCAACAGGTAAGCGTTACCAAGATAAGCTCCTTCATAACTTTATTAGTTTTAAAACTGTAGAAATGGATATTATCTTCATATTTTAATTTTGTGTTATTTCCAACGAAGGGGTAGATATTGTTATAAATAAAGAATACTTGTTTTGTTTATGTTTGAAGTGTTTACTGCTTGACTGTTTTCCCCATTTCGTTCCTGAAAATACAATTAACATTATATTAAAGACAATCTAGGTTTTGTAATTTACTAGCCTATATTATAACTTGCAGTATCTCTTCGAAATTACGTCGCACCCAATTTGAGTACACCAAGGTCATATGCCAAGAACCCAGGCCTCCGCATTAAGAGCTAACCATTCGCAATCTTTAGTGGCAAAATAACGCTACCAATACTAAAAACTATTCCCAGATTTCTTATTTTTAAATCCTTAACAAATGTAAATAAATGCGAAATTTAAGATCCTGGTGAAGATAAGAAATTACGCCTGATTAAACTTTTATTCCCGACCTTTATTGTTCCGGCAGATTAAAACCAGTATTTAAATCAGGCAACTAAAATTAAATTTCTAACTCTATACCTATATACGATTTCGCATAATTATTGAACACAGTTTGAATGAAGAATATTTAATTTTCTAGAAAACCACATTCTGGCATTGTTTTTGATGGTTGCAGTATCACATGATATGCAAATGACACGGTATTTTTTAAAGTACTTGGTACGACGTTTATATCCGAAGTTGGGAGTTAGTACTTTATGCCCCAGTGGCTAGGTAATAACTTATTAAGTCGAATTTCTAAATAAGATTTGTATACCTTTTCTACTACATACGTTAGCAGTCCAACCCAATATAAATGTAATAAGTTAAAATTTATTTTCGCATGCGCCATGCAATGAACACCATGGAAAACATATCCAGTCACACAGCAAGACCGGCTCCCAAATCATTTACTGGTCACTACTTTCACAGATCTCTCGCGACGATTTTTGTGGAATCGAAAGCCGACTTAATAAGACTTAAGCGCCCTAGAAAATGAATTTGATCGCCGAATGGCATGAGCAACATTCCATTAATAATATAATTAACTTTATTCATTCTAATGTCCAATTACGTCTCACATGAGCGAAGTGAAGGCCTAAAACAAATAACAGATCAACTAGTTCACAGAATTTATTGAAATCATTAATTTACTTACATATTTAAAGCAGTTTAAGTTGCTATAAAACAATATTTACTCAGTCATTTTATTTTCATAAATTCCTTTTTTAATGACTGAACACATATGCGTATGTTGAAACTTTCACAATTATCCACAAATCTCCACAAGCAAAAAAAATCAAAGGGACTGAAATGAGGAAACTTAGAAGTCACCATATGGTTTACGTACCGTGTATTCCCCCATCGTACAGAAATCACATATTGTTTCTGACTTGGAGGTTTACATTTTCTAGTAATGTTGGCAATGACACGCTTAAAAAAGATACGTTTGCAGTTAAAATAGCATCGAAAAGTACAATAATATAATTATTTAACATGCCACCGCAGGCATTCAGAGACCATCATCCCCATCTAATAGAAATGTTGTTAATTCTGAGTTTGAATTTGGTAAGTTTTCGCTATAGCCTAACAACAAAAGTCAATTGATATATATTTACCACATAGGTGTAGTATGCGGGAATGACATAGGTTCTTGGTGCTATAGCTAAGGGTGTCATAACCTCTGGCTTTGGCTACGGTGAAAGCACTCCCATGAATCAGCATCCACGTATTTGTGCCATGGCAATCCACAAACCATTGTAATAAGTTTGTGGTCGGAAGTACCTAATGTCGGAAGTACCAATGTAGTTGTGTACTGGTCAGGATTTGTGGTTAGGAAAAATCCAGGAGGGCAACAAATTCGCCCCTCCCTGAGCTCCGAGTTGGTTCGTCTACAAGTTGAGCAGCCCGCAGCCAATGGCAAATGCTTCAGCTTCTCTATCTGAGTTGTCGGTCTTGTTGTGATGTTTGAACCAGTTGGTGTTATGGGCATTGAAATGGTTAACCTGTATTGAATCAAAAGTGAAGTGGCAGTAAACTTGAGCCACATGACGTCAAGGTTGTTCGGTTCGAGTGTTTCGTCGCAGTGACACAAAGACCGTGTCGGACAAAATAGCATTTTCCGAACTTATGTCTAAATCGGGAGTGTAGGTCGTAATCAGGGTAGAGGTCGTTTACTGTTGTTATTATAGGACAAACTTGTATTTCTGTAAGGGCTAATATGTGTGGTCTATTTGTTTGTAGATGTTGGTGTACCCAATTTATGTTGCATAAATCTATTCTAAATCGGTTGGGTATCTGGTCGGGATAAACAACTAACTTTTGCTTAAAATTGTTTAAAACCATAAAGATGTGGGTGGCAATTATCTGCATAATTAACCACAATCAATTAGTGGGCTGTATTAAAATAGGGTGGTGGGGGTTTTACACAGAGGTTGTGAATTGAAAAAGGTAAGTAGATTAGTTAGTAAGTACTTTAATAATGTAATTATACAATTGCAATTGATATAAAAAATATGTACAATTTCTAAATACTACTATCACGCATTCACTCATTCATTCCCATAAACCAAGATATACAAGTTACTTATTACCATAGACGTATAAAATATATCTATGCTTATTACTAAGTAACTACTATAAAAATTCTTGATTCTTTAATTTTAAAATTAAATGTTTGTCTTTAAAATTTCAACTTTCCCTTCACTCTACAAATACCCTGCGATGTAGCCTTCTTCTATTTTCTACTGTTATTGTACCCAGGGGTAGCCTATTAAACTTTACACTTTGGATTCCATTATTTGCTGGTATTGGAATGGATTTCTCTACCGCCAATTTCCAGGCGCCATTTTACGTCTTCTTCACGAGAGACGCTTCGATTCTGCATTGTCTCAGAATTACGTTTTAACGCCGAAAAAAGTTCTTTGTCCGAGGTTGGACAAAGAGAAGAGAGGGACAACAGATATTCTCAAATATCTGCGCCAATAAGACTAGAAACTGGCCTGAAAGGATTGACCTTTGGCCTGAGAGAGCAAAGCACGTTTTAATGCTATTCGAGTGAACGCTTGAACTGCACTGAAACCTAATTCTTCCTACGCGGGCGGAGGGAGCAATAAAGCGGAAAAGTACGCGTAGGATTCATTTGCGAGGGTAAAAGCATGGTCTTTCTTTTTTTGACATATTGCTATTTATACAACACTGACGGAGACAAGGATATATTAAATTGAGAACGATTAAGAACGATTTATTTGACGAAATGACATTTTGCTTTTTAGAGAATGTGGCATATCACGGAAACTGTTAAACCGACAAACCAGTTTCGGACTAAGGAGAAACTGAAATATGCTGTTTTAAATGCACAAATTGGTTTTGCCTCGGGTGAAATAAGTATATTTGTTGATTAATTATGGCTCATTCATACTACAGACATACAGGGTGTTATCACCAAACTATACGGTGAAAAACGATAACTTAATACACTTGTTGGGGTGTTTCCCCAATTTCCCCAACAGTATCCTTGCTGTCTATGAAACGTTGCACGAAGAGCCACCAGGGCCATCCGGCGCGGTGATCACCTCCGGAACGTTTTGATTCTGGGAGCGCCATCATTTCCACATATCCCTACTGTAAAACCCGGAACCACCAGGGCGGAAGCGGAAGGTGATTCCGAAAATCTACTTAGCGCTTCCCAGTTTTGGTGGGATGGTTCTTCACCGGAGGATGCGAGTAGGTTCTACCACCTAGGGCCCCTTCAACTGGAAGCATCGGCCTTAGACTTATTCCTTTGGTGGTCCCTATTCTGAAAGGGGTGAGAATAGGGTTTGTTGGATCACTCCCCGGTGATCAGCTCCAGACTTTGTACTTCGGTGTTATCAAGCCTGTTGGAGGATCATAGGATTTGACGGGCCACATCCCATGGCAACTCGGAATGGCAGGGGCGTCACTCCCCGCAATCAAACTGCTCTCACCAGTTTAACGTTCCTGCCTGAATATTCTGAATCATTAACATCTCGCAGGTACCTAATACTACAATAGAAGCCAGTGACAAATTTTTCCAAAGTACGGTCATTGTTCCAACATCTAAATACGAAATATTTAGTATCGTTTATGCAATGAAATGCAGTGCGTTGATGAGGCCATGGTGCCATATTTTGGTCGTCATCGCTGCAAATAGTTTATACACAGCAATTCAATTCGATGCGGGTATAAATTGCAAGTAGGTGTATCAAGATTAGATTACGTGACCTGGATTGAACCATACCAAGGTACATCGAGAAACATAAGCCTAAGCAGTTGGAATATGCTGACGATAACAGCATAATCATATTATATTCAAATTCAGCGGGAATATAATATATCCCATATACTCTGTAAAAAGTACACAGTTAGTTTTAAAAAAATTTTATCACGTTTATTACTTTTTATATTTATTTTCAGATAACCCAACGGTATTTAGTCAATTTATTTAAGGCAAAATGGGAAGGGTTTGACAGATGCAACCGGAATTGTGCCTGCTGTCAAAGAAGAGTAAAGAGAAACTAAGATGTATATGGTGTAATAAAGGACTTCATGTCACAGGTTTTATTTCATATCATACGCCACATCATGCTTGTTGTCACACAACAACATCGAAAAGGATTAAAAAAACAGATGATAATAATTGTATGGAGATACTTGATTTTAGACTATCACAGAAAAATTAGAAAAATTATGTCAGAACGCAAAAGTGTTAGGTAGTGAACGGTATAAAAATAATGTGTTGAGATTTTGACAATTTCTGGGATGTTTTTAAAGGAACATGTTTGAAACCTGGTATATGCGGAGTAACGGAATCAGTATCGACAGGATTATCCGACAAATGAATCATAATTATATATATAAAAAGCACAATTGGATTAATTTTTCCAGCTTCTTTGTTATGATAAAAAAAATCCCGACTTTACAAAAGAATCCCTAAAATGTTTGTATTTAAAGCTTTTTAATATCTCCTAAAATATCATCTCTAGGTTGGGTAGGTAAATATACGTCAAAATCACATTTTGTAAATAACTATACACTCGTTTGGAAAGTCTTGTTCTATATTAATAATCAAATACATTATGCAAGCCAATATCGCTTAGATTACTAGCAAATTTTCGTTAAGGACCTTATGATTATTTCCAATATCTAAAAGTTATAATATATTCCAGGATATTTTACCAATCAAATCATTCTTGTACATGTTATCCTTATGTAAAAATATTCAATCTCGCGCTATCAAGTTTACCTATTGTGCCAATTTATCCGAATGACATCAATGTGTACTCCAGCACACATTGTAAATCCCCGAAGAAAAGAAAACTTACACCGTTTTCAATGAGTAGGGAAATTGAGTTAGCACCCTTGGGATTTGATGCGATGAAAGATATGCCGGAAAACTGGAAAACCGAGGAATATGAAGTCGTGAAACATATTAGCCTGGGTTAGAGGTTGATAATCTGTCTGAAAAGGTACGGGGTGTATAAGAACAGTGCTTTAGCCTGTAGTAAGTAGTGCCTAGGGAGTGCCATTTATAAGGTCTGCGATTTTAATACGAAACGATATTTTATTAAAATGATAGTTAGGAGCAGCAGTATATATAACATAGTAATACGATAATTATTCATTATTAAACAAAAAAATCATGGAAGACAGATGTGCAAAATGTTAGATAAATGACACAAAAATCAATTTAATGATGTTGAAAGTATATAAATTCAGCTACCTCTCGCTAAATCTCTACTTAATCTATGCCTCACCTTGTTATCTTAATAATTTGAACTTATTTAAAAGAAATTCATAGCACATGTTGATACAACTTTAGCTTAATTATTGTAAAAAAATAATTACCAAATCGTATTAACCTTGGATAACTAAACTTAATATGTACACTATGGGTACCCACTTGGATCATTTTTTCTAGCATAAAACTACATAATTTCAGCAAAATAATGAGTAGTCCAACAGTTTTTGATATGTACACTAAAAATAATATTTTCCCAAATTTTGTTGAAATTATAAATTTAACCCATTAATTTGGTGCAGAAAATATTTTCTCAATTTATTATTGCGACAAACATTTTTAAACGATTTTACAATCACATTAACATACCAAGAACATATTATACATTATAGAAAGAGAAACTAACGACTAAACGGCCTTTTTTTGACTACAGAATGAGATCCGGTGGACAAGTGTACGGAGATGATAGATATAAAAATAATATTTCCTATATCAGCTAGAAGATATCAATATATCAGGTAGCTTATATAGAAAATGTTATTTTTATGTATCCTTTGCACATCAGAAATAACGTATGATTTATGGTCACTAATGTCCTAACTAATTTCATAAATTAACGTTCACAAAATAATTATTTATATAACCAAATCACTAGATATTCTAATAATGACAATTAATATACAGTCTTAACCTTCCACAACTGGCGCGCGGCTGGTACTCCGCATGTTCTCGTTTTATGGATTTACTAGTAACTCCCACTCCTGCCGCTCCTACCGCTCTCGGTATTCCTCATAAATGATATGATAGACGCCAGTGTAGCGCGTGGCGTACGTTGTATTAGTCGTTCGGTAATTAAATGCATGTGCGGAGTGACAGTCCGCAGCCAGTAAGACATCACGTTTTCAACAGTTGTAAATTTATAATACATTTTCCATTTTCATTAAGATTTTCAAGGTAAGAGCAGAAGTGTACTGAAAATTTTAGTTATAACATCTTATTTTGCTTTATTTTTCAGATGGGATCTTATGAAAAAGATCAGGAAAGGCTTCATGAACTAATGAAACTATTCCTGGATGAGGAAGAAGTCGAGACTCCAATGATAGAGGATGATTGTGATCCTGAAGGCGAGGAAGAAGACCTTGTAGAAGAACAAATATTGAATTCAGACACAGATCAAGAAATTTCCGACAGTGATTCAGAAGAACCTGACAGTGATTCACACGAACTTGTTCCTTTGCAAGTGCCTTTCTTTCTAGGAAAAAATAAAACTACCAAATGGGAGAAACATATTCCATCGTGTTCTAAAACTAGAAAAGAGAACATAATGAAACATTTGCCTGGGCCAAAAGGACCTATGAAAAATCTCAAAGGTATTTTTGAGATATGGAATTACTTTTTCAATACGGAAATGGTTGGAAAAATCGTTGAATATACCAATCAACATATTCTAAAATTCAGAGACAATTATACACGTGAAAGAAATTGCAGAGAAACTGATATTGCTGAAGTACAGGCTCTGATTAGCCTGATCTATTTAGCTGGGGTTCTCAAATCTAGCCGGCTTAGTGTTGACGAATTATGGAATGATAATGGTACCGGTGTCGAACAATTCCGCCTTACAATGTCAAAGTTTCGTTTCCATTTTTGTTGCAGCACTTACGGTTCGACAGTATGGATACTCGTGCCGAGAGAAAACAAATGGATCGACTGGCTCCAATCAGGCACATATTTGAATGTTTTGTCACAAATTGTAAGTCTGCATATACACCTTACGAAAACGTTACAATCGACGAAAAATTGGAAGCCTTTAGGAGAAGATGCTTATTTCGGCAATATATTCCGAGTAAGCCGAATAGATATGGACTAAAAGTATTTGCTATGGTCGATTCAAAATTATATTATATCTGCATGGACCCTATTCCGTCGATAACTCATCGTCAGCTGTTGGTCGTCGACTTGTTGAGCCTATTCGACACTCCAGAAGAAATGTGACCTGCGATAATTGGTTCAGTAGTGTACCACTTGTGCAAAATTTATTGACGGAATACACTCTCACTTTCTTGGGCACCATAAGAAAAAACAAAGCTGAACTTCCTCCAGAATTTTCCAATTCAACAGGAAGACCAATAGGCTCAAGTATGTTTGGATTTAGTAAAGATATGACGATTGTCTCTTATATACCGAAGAGAAATAAAAATGTATTCCTTATTTCAAGTCTCCACCATGATGATAATATTGACGCAGGAACAGGAAAAGCAGAGGTGATAATCGATTATAATGGTTCGAAAGGTGGAGTCGATACACTAGATAAAATGTGTGCCGCCTACGATTGCGCTAGGAATACTCGGCGTTGACCGATGGTAATTTTTTATGCACTACTCAACATGGCTGGGGTTAATTCCATGGCATTATATCATTTACAAAATCCAGACAAAAAATTACCACGGCGAAAGTTTTTGCATCTACTTTCATCTCAACTAGCAGAAAATCGTCTCCGCTCACGGGCAATGCAATCAAATATTCCCAAAACCATATATCTAAGAATAAAAGAGATATTTGGTATTAGAAATCCAGATCCTGATCCACAGCCAATGAACATTAGAGGACGATGCCACTATTGTGACAGGAAGAAAAACCGTCCAACACAATTCTCATGTCGATTATGTAACAAGTTTATGTGTTTGGAACATCTAACTTGTGTTTGTTCAGATTGCTATGAACATTGAGTTTAAAGTTTATTGAAACATGTTTTATTTTGTGTTTTAGTATGTGTTTAATATTCCGAATTAATGAAATAAAGCTTTGTTTATAAGATTTTAGTGTTTTCATAATAATATGCAGACTAAATCCACACCCATATTGGATATTTTAGTATGCGGACTCTGAGTCCGCCGCCAGTAACGGTTAGAGAAATCTGCGCGCCAGTAGCGGAAGGTTAAACAGAGATCCTATCATACATTTTAATAAAAACCAGGAATTTGCGAAATCAGAGTAATTGGCAAATTTCCAAAAATCTTGAAAATTGTTGCAAAATTTTAATTTTTTGCATAAACCTTTCTATCTCCCTTATTTTAACTTCGATCGACATGAAATTTTAATATCGCCTTTGTCAAACATATCTTAAGACGGTTTTAATGTAAAACATAATTAATGTGCCTTTGGTGATAATGTTTTTCAATGGGACACCTAATATTTTACTCGATTACATGACAAATTACTCGACTGAGAAAATTTTTTTATTTTTAAAGATAGATGGGTACTATAAGCGAGCAAGTTGTAGCCAAATAATCAAGGAAGTTTTTTTATTTCAAACTTTTTTTCAAAAATCGTCTTGTTTTTATGTTAATAATTATTGAAACCACGGCGCACATAAAAGTTCACCTATTATCGGTGGCCGACCGACCTAAAACACTTCGAATCTTCGACCAAGGTCAAAATATATAGCAGCAACGCGGGGAATCCCTGTTTAGTAGGAGTTTACATCAGGTGCTTCGACAATATCATAGTTGACGCTAGTATTTTTATAATAATTATGATAATAATCGTTCAACAAGAAATAATTCTGTAAAAAAAGTTCATAATGATTCAAATTGCGAAGCACGAAAGAGCCATATAAATAAACTAGAAATTAAAAGAATCATAAAACAAAAATAATCCCTTTCAATCACCCTTAAGGAATTGGTCAATATTTATTCCGGATATATTAGCGAATCAAGCAATGTTTATAAAGCAGAATAAAATAGAAATGGCCGCCATAGTTACGGCAAACAAGGAAAGCGCACAAAATGAAGGAGTAAAGTTAAATCCATTTAATGCAAAGGAAAAAGCAAAAAACAAAAAAGCTGTTGAAAGTGAAGCAAAAATGTCAAGAAAGCTACATTTTACTCGAGAACTTGATGAGGAAACAAAAATTCCGGTATTCTCTCACGAATGGACTTCTTATCCATCTTCGCTTTTTAAAATTGATTCAGAAAACAATATTATTATGAGAAAAGGAAACAAATCTGAATTCTATAAGGCTGCGTTAAAACAATTAAAAGAAGAACCTGCTAAGCTGTCTTGCATGCTAAAAGGAAAAAAATATATACTTTTAACTACGCATATATAATAGATATGATGGCACTTATTCAGAGATACCAGAATTTTAACTGCCGAAAATTTAGAGAATTATTTTTAAAATACATTTCATTAATATTAAATCTGAAGCCCCAGAACTGTTGTCTCGTCGTATGTGTTGGTGATCGTTAGAATTTTGAAGGAAGTTTAAAGAAAACAGAGAGATATAGAAGATCGAAAAATTGTCATTTTATAACATATGAAATACGAGATGAAGTTGATATACCTGATTATATTTATTGAATTTACATCAAACCCTAGTAAGAAAATAAACCTCTTGACCTAGTTAGCTAAAAAGCTTGATAGTGAGAATTATATTATATCTGATCAAGTAGAAATTATATTAGCAGGAATATCGGAAAATAACGAAAGAACAATAAAATCCACAGAAAAGGAATCGAAAGTGGTTTATCATAAGCAGGGGTGGCTTCTCAGTAAGTGCGCCTGTGCGCGCGCACTGCCTGCGAAAGTAAACGGAAAAATAAAATCTTCCCTACATACAATTTAACATAAACTAACTATAATTTGCGAATTTACATATTTTTGAATCTCCACTGGCCGCAGAATACATTATTTATAAGAGCGAAATCGAGGCACGACGGCGACGATCAAAACGCAGAGCGTCCAACGGTGGCTTCCGTCCATAACCACAACTAGTCTAAATCTGCCGTGCGCTAGTGTTCGGCGCTCTTGTTAAATGCATTTTCGTCATGCAAAACGGTCGGGAATGTTCGTAAAATCACGAGAAGTCAAGGCTCATCCGTGCGCTATTTAAATCCGCACTTTGTAGCTTAATTTAGTGATAATTTGCAATTCTTGCGTATATAGTATGGTGTCACAAGCTGATTTTTTCAGGGATGAAAGTACATGATAAGATAACCCTGATTCCGGAGGTAATACAAAATTAGACTCCACAAAAGGACACTGTCATCAAAAATCGAGATATTGGTACCATCGTATAGAGGAAAAAATTCTTATTTTTTGGTCCAATGCACAATAAGGTCTTTGTAGGAAGTATTTTTTGATAATTATTCAAAAAAAATCATTTGCATTAGCACATATGGCCGAAAAAAAAATTTAAATGTAAATATCTCGGTTTCAACCGTGCAAAAATTTAATTAAAAAATAGTTATTTTTAAATATAACACTCAATTGACAAAAAGGGAAGGCCTAAATGAAAAAAAAATATTCTTTATAAAAGTTTCGCTTATGTTTTGACAAGGTAATAGAGAGAATCCCATATTTTTTGCTTATAAACTAACAAAGGTATCACAATAAACAATGAGAGACGTCATGGGTTTACGCCCTAATTAAATATGTCCAGCCTCTTCGCCTTCAAGCTACGGCTGATGCAACACAATTATTATAGGTCCTGAAAAATTCAGCTTGTGTGGAAAAAGTGGGAGGTAAATCGTTTTTTAGAGCGAATATTACATACTACTATTATAAGTATTATTCTGTATTATACTCCAGTCGAGCCGTGAATTTATTTTTGTTTTGTTCGGTTCGTTGACGCTTGTTAATTAGCTGCATATAAACTCGTGAGTTTAGTGTACGTAATATTGTTATTATTCTACTGTCATGGCTAGTAGTTTGGGTTCTGACAATTGCTGTGGGGGCATAAATTCAGTTGACAATATTATTAAAAATAACTTTTCTTTATTGGATCTGAATAAAAAGATTGAAATAAAGAGGTTAGGGCGACCGATGCCGGTTATAAAATTAGACCAAACATGTGCCAAGAAAAAGGATGGTCGGTCTTTCACCAGACATTTTAACCCCCGAAATCTTGTGGCGAATGGAATTTCACTTTAAAGCTAGGAAACGCAAAGTTGAAGGGCTAACCATCGACAAAAAGATGTACAGTAACACTTTTTTGCCATCAAACCGATATATCTTTTAACGTTTTCGAACTTCTCCTGATTTTTTTTTTTGAAATTTATTGATTTGTAGTTACAATAAACTGTTTTAATGGTTTACTCTTCTGGAATCGATAAGTACCTACTTATTAATTTCTTTTAGTGCGCAACAATTACCATTCTAGAGGGCGCCGAATTCATGTTTTTTAAACGATTTTAACGAGTTTTGGGTAAAAAATGGGCGTGGCACCCCCAAACTTTCCGCTTTCGGCGGGTAAGCCTCCGGCGGCGCCTGCAGCGGGCATCCCCCTATGCGTATGAAAAAACCTACATAAATTGCGCACTATCTATTTAAAACCTCACGAGCCGCCACTGGTTTATGAGTTGACTTTTACAGGGTCCGAAGGCTGATACGAGAATATTTGCAATTATGAACTTTTTAAATGAATATTTTAAGGTATTTCTTATTAACAGTGTGGACACAGATGTTTTCGTGTTATCTATTTTTCTCGGTAACTTTAGCGGTTGAAATTTGGATGGAAAATGCAAAATAGTTATTTGTGTATTTAGAGCGCAAAGTAACGGATTGCCGCTTGAGAAAGAATGTTACTGCGCGACGCGTAGCGGAGCGCAGTAATCTTTCGAAAACGGCAATCTTACTTTGCGTTCGAAAAACACACAGAACTTTTTCTACAGCCGCATTTTTTAAAATTAAATGCACATTTTTCTCTATACTTATTTTGAAATTTGCGAATGACTGTCAGTTTTGACATATTATGTTCGGGCTTCGGGCATATTTAGAAGAGGATTGCCAGCAACAAACTGTAACAAACGCACCACTGTCATTTATTTAACTTCGGTTTCCATGACCATCCAGCACACTAGACGGAAAAAGCGAGAATTTCCTTTTCCATGTTCGCGCTAGAGCGCAAAATAACGCCCGGTCCTACGTGAGCGATTTGCAGCGAACGCGAACGCGAATCTGTGGCGATGCCGTGCGACTATATTAACTTTTCGTACGGCATCGCCATCGCTTCGCGTTCGCGTCGACTGTAAATCGCTCACCTAGGACTTTGCGTAAGGATCCACGGCATTAGTTGATTTTGCGATTTCATTTGAATTTAGTATTTAGATATTTTGCGCGCGGCTGTAGAAAAAAATGTTTTTCAGTTACTAAAAAACTGGCAAACTTCCATCGACTCGATACTAAACTATTAGCAGACAATTTGTTAACAGTCTACTGTTCGGTCAGCTTTCATTTTAGAAAAGGCAAAATAAAGGCCCTTTCAATAGTGTTATCTCGAGAAGCAAATGAGATGAATCTTCTATCATTTGGAACAAAAAGTGCAAACGAAAATAAAATATCTGACCAATTATTGTCATCCTGTAGACTGTTTTTAAGCATCTTTATGGCCAAAAAGCCTTCAAAGGAAATATGGATGAATTACAAGCCCATATTGTTTCCAACTTGAAAAACTGATATCAGGTAAAAATTTTACAGGCATTATATCTTTAATGATTTGAGTTTTAAAATAATACTTCAAAGCTATTAGGTAAAACAAAGAAGTACTAAATCATTTCAATGTTTCTAATACTGTTATTTTTATTACCTATATTATTTTCCTATTAAAAACTATATAATAATAATGTTACGTGACCCTATACTTTTTCCAAATGGCTGATTGTTGCTGATATTATTGAGCATTGGCCTATTTCGAATTTTGTTTCGGGAGGTAGGGGGGAGGCTCCAGTCATAAAAAGGAAGGTGCCCTTGACTATTGTTGTCAACAATCACTCATGCCAAATGAAAGAACCTGGACGGAAAGAATGCCGGCAAAAAATATCCTCGCATATTTAGATGCTGCCACATTTTTTTCCCAATAATCCTAATTTATTTTCTGTCTAGTTTCCTATAGTGAATTTACATATTTAAATTTCCTACTTGAATACTTAATTTTGTTATTTTCCTTAATACTACTGTCTTCTATTATTTACTATTTTATTTACACACAGGGAAATACGGAATACGCAATAAGTATACTATAATATTTATAATGTTTATATTTTATTCGCCTTCAAGCTATTTAAAATACGCAACAATAGGCAACAGTGCGACGTTTACTTGATTTTTAGCCGGGAGGCAGTTTCGTGATTGGTCGCAGGATGTATTAAATACACTTTGACCCGAGACCAACACCTATTTTTTTTACATATTTTAAAATTTCGGCAGCGACTTGCTTTAGCCATTGGCGTGGAAATTGCCGATGCCGAACTGTGTGGTTATTTATATTATTTGGTTTGTAGGGTCTGGTGATATATAGGTTTTGTCGATTTTGCAAATTCTGCTTTTTCACTAGAAAGGGGGTGTCCTATATAGTAGTTTAAGCCAAAAAGTCGGAAGATCCGCTGCATTTGAACCGAAAAAATGCTCTCAAAGTTCGTGTTTTGACACAAATTTTCAGCACCACTTCACAAAAGCACTGGAAATTTAGACAAAACACATCTGAAAATCAATTGTGGGGTGAAAATATTAACTAGGATACATTTGCGTCGAACGAGAGACCTCCATTTTGTACCGGTCCTAATTTAAAGCGACTCATAGCCATAGCCCTATTAAACAAAATTAAATTTTACTTGTAAATGTCCATCCTCCTTTTTACTGTCAACTGTCACAATAGCCAAAACAAAGATTTTTAAGAAGGCACACTGTTGCCAGACGTTTACTGTAGTTTCGTTAGCAAAATTCATTAGAAAAATGGTGCGCTATAAGCGCAACTTATTCACTACCAGCTATTCATCTTGCAGCATCCTTTGATTTGGGAAAGTCAATAACCAAGTTTTGCAAATTTTAGATGAGGGTCATGACTTAATATTGTTTTAAACGCCTGGGCATCTGAATAATACTTTTGACAGTTCGTTTAATTTAAAATATGCTTTTTCTACTAGCGTGCGTAAAGTACTCACTTTACGCACTCTCTAAGATTCGTAAAATAGGTTTTTTTAATGTGCAGTGCGTAAAATAAGTTATTTTACGCACTAGTGCGTAAAGTAAACCTGACATCTTTTTTGACATTTAGGGCAATGCGTAAAATAATATATTTTACGCACTAGTGTGTAAAATAATGTATTTTACGCACTAGTGCGTAAAGTAATTTAATAATATTTATGTTTTTTCATATATTTTTCGGTAAATTTTGTATGCTACTCATGTGTAAAGTACCCTTTTTTATTCAATTTCAATTAAATTTTTTTATCAATATTCCCATTCATGAAAAAAGGTTCACTTTACACACTTGTTGCATAAATAACTATTTTATCGTCTAAAATCCATTTAAAAACGATTTTAAAACGCACAATTGTATAAAAATCCGAAATTTCCGAACCTCTCAGGGCGATATCCGAGGCTTCGGACGAATTTGACATGTATTTTGAAGCGAACATTCATTTTAAATTCAACGTGGAACTGAACCGCTCAGGGCGCAGTGCTCGACACTCCAACTTTCCGATTTCGATAGAGTTGACTAGCTGGTAGTGAATAAGCTGTGTTATAACAGTCTCTTTTTTTTTTATTTAGGTGAATTATTTTTTTATTGCAGTAGCACATCCTATATTGCTCGACGAGCGGTGTGTGTGCGAAGATGTTGATTGACACGGTGCTTGAATAGTTAGTTTGGGGAAGAGATGTCCTG
>MU191768.1:18209-33454 GCA_016904865.1 Pissodes strobi
TTTAACAAAATTTTTAATTATCTATATCTGATCACTGCACAGATAAAAGGGGGTAATGTGGATATAATGTGTGATGGGATATGGTAACTAGTAGCAGTAATAAGGAACTTATATTTTTATTTTATAAACAATCCATAACTCTTTTTTAATTAAATACTATTTAAATATCTAATGTGGATAGGTATACCTATCTAATAAAACAGTAACAATATTAAAATAGGTGCTCAAATTGATTGCCCTGCTGTCTCAAACATCTTTGACACAATATCGCAATTATCCGTAGGACATTTGAAATTGCTATAGGACGTCCTCTCAATTGCGTCAGGCGACCTAGGTGCCTATTGCACAGGCCCGTATGTCCCAATCCAACGATCGGGAAAATTATGGTCTAAATAACGCCTCACGATTTGTGAATTATGAGACGGAGCACCGTCTTGCTGGAAAAAAAATGCTATTACGATGTGCTAAAGCACATCTTCTAACAAATCCGGCAATATATTTCGTAATATCTCCATATACCGATCTACAGTGAGAGTGTTTTCAAAAATGTGGTATCTAATTTGCCTTCCGAGGATGAAACAGGCGACACTGAAACCAAATCTTCCTTGTCGCTCTCGTGGAATTATTACATGTTGGTTTTCATTTGACCAATGCCTAGTATTATGCCTATTAAATAATCCAGCGCTACTTATATATGATTCAGCTGACCAAATAACCTTCGTTGGAAAAGCGGGATCTAAATTGACTTTTTGTAGATACCCCTGGCAGAATTGAGTGCGTCGTTCGGCATCACCAGCATGTAAGTTTTGCACAACTCTGAACTTATAAGGTTTATATTTATATTTATTTAAAATTGTTTGGACTCGAGACTTGACAATACCTACGTTAGTTTCAATTTGTCTACAAGAAGTTTCAGGAGTTGCATTTGCACTAGCTAAGACATTTATTTCATCAACTTTCCGATTGTCTTTATTATATTGTTTCGGCCTGGGTTTTTTGAAAGAGCCAAAGTTAACTAAATTAAATTTAAGTCTAGAGAATATTACTTTATTAGGCTGCCTCCTTTCTGGATATCTACGGTACAAATTAATAGAATAAGAAAACTAGTGATTAGGCGACCAAAAATATATCAAAATAATACCTGTTCAAGTATAATTCAGATGCAGCATCTACGCTCTCACGAGATTCTATAAAACAGGCAAGTAAATCATAACATTCAAAATTTTCAAACACTTGATTTGCTGCCATTATAATAAATATTATTATATTTACAACAATTATTATCGATTTGTATATACACTACACAACAATGTCTTGTTTGACAACCGTTTCATTACCTAATGTTTTTGAATCACAACATGATTATCGAAAATAAATTGGTAGTTATTTTTGATAATTTTGTTAAATTAAATTTTAAGCTCACATTTAAAAAATACATATGGACTATTATATATTTTTGAAAAGCCCAGAAAAAGTCGGTTAAAATTTGAAAAAATATACAGGGTATTCCATTTGAAAAAATAAAAGTTTAATTTATTTCTCAAAAACGGAATTAAATGTGTCCGACGATAAAATCCGTTTTTAAAAACAATTTATTTTCAAAATTAAGAGTAACAATATGAATGCAAGCAATGGAATGACACAAATAGGTAAATTACATATATTTATAAGCTAGGTTATGCTGCGGTTGCAGTCTCCAAGGTCTGGTTCAGGTCAGCAGGAATGGTACATGTAACTCCTCCCTTCTTAAGAAGCGAACATAACGGAGTTTGGATGCGTTTCTTCATCCCCTTTGGAAGCTTCGTCGGATTCCCTTTTGCTTGTTCCTTTGAATTGACACCTTCTGGAAATCCATTTTTGAATCTTCTTCTTAGATAATACATACAGGGTGATTGCTACTATTATTGTTAGTGTGGTGATAGTAATAGCTCTCCATGTGATTGACTCGGCATCATTTTCATTGATTTCTTCGGTGGGCTGCAGTCTATATATTGAGTCCTTTAGATTGAATATCTCCTCGAAGTTGACTTTGCTGAGGTTTGCAATCTTGTAGGATTGTGTTTTCCTGAGAGCATCGATGCGGATTTCTGGGAGGATTAGTGGTGTTCCCTGTTTAAATTGGGGGTTGTTTGTGAACTTCCTTTTTTCTACCGTAACTTCGCAATTCCTCGGGATTCTGATAAGCGTGGGCAGATCGATTTTTAGATATTGATCTAAGCCACATTTGGAAAATATTTGTGTGTTGTTTGCGGGCAGGACCAAAACTTCTTCTTGCGACACTTGGTCGACTAAGGGTTCTTCCAGGTGGATTTCGTCAGCATGGCAATTGACAGTAGGGTGGTTTTTCAGTAGCTGAAGGGTGCATTCATCTCTGGGCTTGAGATTTTCGTGGCAGTAGAAAATATCTTCAACTTCTGGACAGCTGGTTTCTTCAAATTGTATGTTGTCTCTCGCTTGTGCTAGGTAGGGGTATTTTGGAACTACAAGGGTCTTATTTTGGATGATAGGATAGAGGTGGTGGAAAACGAAGGTTTCTGATCCCAAAATTGGTGCGTGAATCGCAAAAATTACTTTGCCTTTAGAAAATGAGACTTGTGTTCCAAAGAATTGTTAGTATGATAAAATATTCTTGAAGTTTGGAATAGCGTCGTTGTTATAGAGAGATTTTAAGTACTGAGTTGTGTGAATAATTTCCGCAACAGAAATAATTGAATTATGTAAAGCATTGAGTTTAGCAAACATTATAGCATCTTCTAAATTGTCTATGAATGTTATTAAGTTTTGACAATCAAGAATTATTTGGGATAGTACACTTTGAAAACTTAAGTAGGTTTGAAAACTACTAATTTCACTATTAAATGATGCTTGTAGCATTTTTATTCCTTGTTCTAGTCGATCTTAATTATTTACTAGAGTCGATATAGTTTTATTATAATTATTTATCAGTTGTTTTGACAGGGACATTTGAGTGTTTAAATGCTTTATTATATTTTTCTGATTTTGTTGCAGACTATCAATTGCGTTGTCGTACCTATTACCATCGTCAGCATCTAGTGTGCCAAAAAGCCATCTATTTACACTTCCCACTATATTAGTATGGCCTCTTTTATTCCTAATGTGAGGATTTAAATTAGCTAGTTTATTTTGCATAATGTTAATTAGAAACTCGGTTCTATAAAGTAAGTTATCGGCTAAGCCTTGATAGGATATAGGATTATTTATATTTTCATGTGTAACATGATCTCTTAACATAAAATAACTTGTTTTAATATTGGTTAATTGTCTACTAACTATGTTTAAATCTAAGTAGTGTATAAATGTATGTTTACTATATATAAGTTTGGCGTTGCCTAACTGAATGGGTAGTATGGGGTTTTTTACAAGGGTAAGCTGGATATCTTCACTGTCGCTCAGCTGAAGTACCAGGAATAGCATCAGGCTCTGAAGGCTCGGGGGTGTCATTTCCTTCCTGTAAATATCGTTTTTGTTTAATCTTAGGTTTCTTTGCAGAGTTTTTATGATAAGTGCCCTTGTTTGTTTTTAATTTAATAGAGCTTTGGCTATCAACTTTTACTTTTTGAAACTTAGGTAATGACTTATTTCGAAGTTTTGTTTTAATATAAGCCGGTTCCTGGAGAGAAAATTGAGGTGGATCTTCTCGTTTCTCGTTTCTTTTATTGATTACTTTCTCTTTCACTTGTTGGTTGCTTTCTCTTATTTTTTCGTAAATTGTATCAGATGCTTCTTTGTGATTTTGAATATAGTCTGATATAATTACATGGTCACTAAGTTCGAAGGGGTCATTTGTATTAATATGACCTTTAATAATTTCAAAAGGGGTAAACTTTGTTACGCTATGAATAGAATTGTTGTATCCTAGAAGAGCGCGTTTCATTAGTTGCTCGGGGGAATATTGCTTATTTTCCATTTTCAGACATCTGTAGTGTTCAATCAGCGTAGAATGGAACCTTTCCACAGGAGAGTTTGAATTGCTATTCTTCGCTGTTGTATAGTGTAGTTCAATTTTGTATATTTTACAGAAATCTTCCAAGTTCTTATTCTTAAACTCAGTTCCTCGGTCCGTGGTAACTTTTAAGGGTAGTCCGTGGTGGGTGATAAAATTAAGTACATTTTCGATTACAGCGGGTCCCGTTAGGCTACTTAATCTATATGGTTGACCGTATCTAGAAAATGCATCAATTATAGTCAAAAATGTTTCATTCTCGATCTTGAAAGTATCTATATGTAATTGTTCGAAGGGTCGAGAAGTTGTAGGGGTTAGATTGAATATAACTGCAGGGGGATCTCTGTCATATTTATTCTTCTGGCATGTTTCACAAGAGTTTACATATTGTTCTATGTCCATATTCATTTTTGGCCAATCTTGCGCCTAGTGCTAGTTGCATTTGGTTTATGCCTCTATGACAAGTTTTTGTGACATGGTACTATATCCAGTTTTTCTCTTTGTTCGTCTGCTAATTCGATATCTTCTAGCATTTTAGAGCATTGTACAAATTTAAAGCAAGTATTAGTGAAAAGACTCTGTAGAGTTGTCGTAAACGTTTGAGCTAAAGGGCTATTCCTAAAATATAGTGCATATAGCCGCTTAGGATCAATAAGTTCTTTTAAGAGTTTTACGATACATGGTGTTGGGTCATTTTTGGGCAAGGTAACAAAAATACGAGTATTTTCGAAAGTTTTTTCGAAATGACATTTCAGTTGATCGATATCGCCTTGTGTCAAAATAATTTGATTTTTATATACATTCAGAATACGTTCGGTGATTGGTATACCGAAAATTGGGTTTTCGTGTGACGAGTGGATCGTTTCTAGATCGTTTGAATCCTCGTTTTGGGTGTTTGGTTGCGACATTTCTCTTTCTGAGTTTGATGGTTTAATTTGGATATTTGAAATAACATTGACTTTTTGTCTTTTGTGTCCCAAAATTTCGTCAAGTATTTTTTGATCCAAGTCAGGAAGTTCGTCGGGATTTTCACAATACTCTTCGATGACCTCGTCTACGTCGCCAGGATTGTTACATACAGATAATGTTTCTATAGCGTAGTGGTCATTGTCTATGGGGTTTCGTGATAGGGCATCTGCAGCTTGATTTGTTTTACCCTTTTTGTACTTTATAAAGTAGTCGAATTCTTCCAATCTGAGACGCCATCTGACAAGTCTGCTGTTTGGTTCGCGAAGTGAATAAACCCATTGTAATGGTTTATGATCTGTTAATATTGTAAATTTGTGTCCAAACAAATATGGTCTATAATATTTTACGCCCCAGACTATTGCTAAGTAACTCTTTTTCGATAGTCGAGTAATTTATTTCGGCTGGGTTGAGAGTGCGTGATGCATAACAAATAGGGTGACCATTTTGTGACAATATCGCTCCGATAGCGTAATTGGAGGCATCAGTATTTAATTCGAATGGTTTAGTAAAATCGGGATAGCACAATACAGGTTCTGATGTTAAAATAACTTTACAAGTTTCGAAACAATCCAAAAATTCTTTAGTATGCACGACTTTTTCGTTTTTCTTCAAACATTGGGTCATGGGTTTCGTGATTTTTGCAAAGTTTTGTATAAATTTCCTGTAGTACCCTAACAATCCGAGAAATGATTTAATTTCTCTTTGTGTTTTAGGTATGGGAAATTCCTGTATGGCAGCGATCTTTTTCGGGGTCGGTTTTATCTCTTCTGTTGTTACGACATGTCCTAGGAATTCCACTTCTTTTCTAAGGAATTGACTTTTGTCGAGTTGGATTTTTAATCTTGCTTCTCGTAATTTTGAGAATACTAGCCTTAGGTTTTGAATATGTTCTTGCAGTCCTGTACTGAATATTATGATGTCATCCATGTATGCTAGGCATATTTTATTCTGCAAATCTTTGAGCACTTCATCCATAACTCTTTGGAAGGTAGATGGGGCGTTTTTTAAGCCAAAAGGCATGCGTAAAAATTCGTAGTGGCCGTTTTCCACTGTAAACGCCGTTTTTTCTATAGAGTTTTCTGACATTTCTATCTGGTGGAAGCCGCTTGCTAAATCCAACGTAGAGAAATAGTTTGCTCTGCCTAGTTTGTCCAATATTTCATTTATATTAGGGATAGGGTACCGGTCGTCAATCGTTTTTTGGTTTATGTTCCTAAAGTCTACTACTAGACGCCTTTAGGTTTGTTGGAAGCATCTAGCTTTTTCGGGACAATCCATATGGGCGAGCCCCATGGGCTAGCTGATGGACGAATGATTTCTTTTCCTAACATTTCGTTTACTTGTCGTCTGACTTCATCTTTATGCACATACGGGTATCTGTAAGATTTCGTGTACACCGGGATTTCATCAGAGGTTTTAATATTACGTTTTACTTTAGAGGTAAAACTCAATTTATCTCCTGGCTTAAAGAATATATCCGAGAAGTCTAGACATAAATTTGATATCGCTCTTTTTTCCTCGGTGTTCATGTGCTCGGTACGTATTAAGTCTTGTATACTAGTTTCTCGTTTCGCCTTGTATGCGTAATTTTCGTTCTCATTATTCTTTGTTTCAAACGTATACATTTCATATAGCTCATCCTTAAATGATTCTACATATATCGGCTGATTCAACGTAACGTTTATTATCTTATCGGTATGGTTTTGCATTTCCACTGCAGCAAACCCATTCTTAGAATAAGACAAGCAATGTGGGATTATAAGACCGTTAATTTTCATTTCGTTTATTAATATATCACCTTCGAATATGCTGACTGGTATATTCTTAATCAGTTTTTCGTGAGGATTAACAGATAATGAAAATTTGATGTCAGCAGGTGACCTATATTCAAAGGGAATTGCTATACATTTGCCGACAAGTTTTTTATTAATTAAATCGATATTTAAATTCATATTAATTAAATCAAGGAGTCCTATTACTCAGTCGAAATAATCATGAAAATCAAACATAATAAAATCAATTTCATATTTAATTCCGTATTCTAAAAATGCGGGAATAGTAGCCTGAAATTGTGTTTGTTGACTGCCTACAGCTGTTTTTATTGTGTTTGTTGTTTGGTATACACGGTTAGGGAAATATCTTTCGGCGAAAGATGGATTTAAAATAGATCTACTGCTACCAGTATCTATCAAAAGTTTTAGGTCGAGTGATTTAATTTTGACATAAGGGAGGGTATTATTTGATGAGATATTAATCTCTACTAGATCTGTTGATCTGGCGGCCCTGGATCGGGAAAATTTTCAATTTCCTCGGAAATTTGATTATTTGCGAAATAGGCCTGGTCGTCATTGTTGGCATTGGAAGCATCGTAGAATTGGGGGTAATTATCCAGCTCTGGGAGATTTTCTTGAGGAGATTCCTGCGGAAAATCTTCGTTTGGGTATTCTTGGGAATACAATTCTTCGAAAATGGGATTAGGCCTTGAACTTTGATTTTGGAAATTTTGTCTATGGCTTTGCATAGAAGGAATACGAGATGTCGTAGACATTGGGGTAGGTTTCGGCATTTGATTTATGGGCATTTGATTAGGACGGAAAACGTTTTGAGGTTTTCCAAAAACTTCTTGATTGGTGGGGAATTTCCTTGGCGGTAAATTCCTGGGTTGGATATTAATTGGTTGGGATCTCCATTGGGGTCTTGGTGTGAAGTTTTGTTGTGTTGACCATTGGGGTCTTGGTGTAAAGCTTTGTTCTGTTGACCATTGAGGTCTTGGTGTAAAGTTTTGTTGTGTTGCCCATTGGGGTCTTGGTGAAAAATTTGAATAGTTTTGCGACTGGTGTGTGTTAAAATAGTTAGGCTGTTGTGAATTATTTGGGTAATTTTTCTGGAAGTTATTATGGTTATTTGATGGTTTTTGAGGGGTTAAGGCTCTATAAGGTTTATTTACATCATTAACATTACCATACAATCTTTCAAAATTTTCAAATTCGTTCGCACACGCCATTGCGTCTTCTAAACAACTAGGTTTCCTTAAATACATGTTATTTTTCAATGTACCTGTGCAACCAGCTATAAAAGTATTTAAAGCAGTTTTATCGTAATGTTTAATTTCACACAACTTTTGTTGTGGGGGCGAATTAGGATCGTTACTAATACGTTGCGCTACACTACTACGTAAAAGTTGTAATCTACTGCCAAAATTTAGAAGGTGTTCGCCTTTATAAGGCGTAGTTCTTGTGAGTTCTTGAACAAGACAATCTAGATCTCTTCTGTCAGAAAAACATTGAATTAAAGCATTTTTTAAACTTGTCCAATCATTTAATTCGACTCTATTGCCTACCAATACTTCGGCTTTGCCTACTAATTTTTCTTGAATTGATTCGAAAATATGTGCGTCTAGTTCCCTATCTTTGAACATTGAATAGCTATCAATTAGACTTTCGCATCGCTTGATAAATTTATTTAGAGTATCACTATTCCCATCGAATGGCTTGATTATTTCTAACCTAGATTTAAAAAGGTCCCAATTCATTTTGGGTTTTGAGCCTGCGGCTGTTCCTTCCATATTAGATGCTATATTTATTTGTTTATCTTCAATGCTTATATTAATTTGACTTAGTTTCTGTAGTAATTCGTCTATTTCGACGTTATCCTTAATAGACATAAGTAATTAAATGAAAATATCTTATAACATGCATTAGTTATAAATAAAACTTATGAATGTATTGATTAACGAATAATCAATTTTCTTTAAAATAAAACTTATTTAAACTTACTAACTAGCGAAATAACTGATTTTTAGTTATTTCTAATTCTTACGCTATTTCGTTTAAATTTGCAGAACACTGATTTTTAGTTATTTGCAAAAGTGAGAATTAATTATTAATATATAAAATCAATAAAATTCAAATACGAAACCGTAAATAAAAGATCAATATAGGGTAAAAAGGAATAAAGCTCTTACGAAGGTCCACGTATTGGGATCGACGTCTTCGTTCTTCCTCTTCTTGATTCCACTGTTGCACCCTCAAGTCGATGTCGCTGGGTCTTATCGTTGGGGTTCTTTTGGATTGCACTGACAGGGTAGAAACCACTCGTAGATGTCTTTTACCGCACGATTCGATAATTTTCGACACTCTACCGCACAATCCTACCGACTGCGCCAATTAAATGTGTCCGACGATAAAATCCGTTTTTAAAAACAATTTATTTTCAAAATTAAGACTAACAATATGAATGCAAGCAATAATAGGTAAATTACATATATTTATAAGCTAGGTTATGCTGCGGTTGCAGTCTCCAAGGTCTGCTCCAGGTCAGCAGGAATGGTACATGTAACTACGGTCATAGCTAGAAAAATTTCACGTACGCCACTGGATTCTACGCAAAAAACTCTATGGGAGTCCGTTTTCACCTTTCCGATATTATATAAGGTAAGAGAGATACGAGGGGTGCCCGAAAATGACAAATTTTCAATTTCGCCCTGTATCTCAAAAACCAAGGGGGCTATGAAACTTCTGTTTACGGCATCTTTCGTTTCACGAAAAAGTAGCACACTATTGCGAAAACCGCATCCTCCTATCCCCATTAATAACCGAGATACCCGGCAATTACAACGAAATCTTGACACCCTGTACGTTGTAGTTTTCGGGAAAGAAGTTGCTTGGAAGTCCATTTTAGAGCGCAGTAGTCGTCCAGAAAAAGGAGTCCCGTAACAGCGACGTCCCCAGGTGTTCGCAACTGAATCGTATGTTGATGAGCAGCTTGTGTCTGGCGGATGTTTGTGTTTACATAACTCTGGCCGTAATCATAAATGCCTGCTCGTTTAAACACCTTCCAGATAGGTCCCCTACATTTCTGTTTAAGGTCCTAGTCAACTTTGGGTCATGCATAAGATGAACTGAGCTCTCCTCTGTATGGAGTCCAATATCTTGAGCACGTGTTTGGGTGCCGATCTGCACACATTCCAAAGATAGTCTCTTCTTTGGGCCTTAGAGAGCAGTAAGAGCTGATGAGGTGTATACCAAGGAACGTTCTTGGTGTATACAACTTTTTTGCTCTATAGAGTGCTCCTAGCATTCGTGCTGCTGCCTTAGCAATTTTGGCGACGTAATTACGAGAAGACATGAGTAAGTGTTTGTACGGTCATTGATAAGTCAGGACCTGCGGTGTTTGCATTTTCCTAATATTCACAGAATTCTTCATAAGTTTATTATAAACATGTGGAACAAATTTTTAACTGACGTTTTTCATATCATAATTTTAAATTTCATAAAATTCAAATTTATACAACGAGTATTTCTGCTATACACGTCAGTTGTCCTCCAATATTGTAATAATATTGATAATATTGCCTATTTTGTTGAGATAACTTTTGATTTTTTCGTTTAACAAATCTTCAATATGAAAGAAATATGTTATTTTCTTTAAACTGGAAAAAATTATGTTGAGTTCTCTGGGTGGGTCACCTAGGAATCTTGCACAAATCTACTTATGGTTGTTTTAACTATTTATTCACTTAGCAATACATGGGGGATGCTACAGAGAGAAAAATGATCGCGTGATACACCACCAAGTAAAATGGAAACTTATGAGAGCCAAAGTTGCTCAACCTAGCTTTTTGTATATGGATCGAGTATCGAAAGCCAGTGGCGGGTCAGCAACTTTAGGAATTAAAAATGTACAAATAGATATGAGTTGAACAAAGAGATCAAAGAAAACCCTACTATGCCACTGGTCTTAGATACGATGTTTAGAGTTTACTATATGAACTTCCCCGTTTTGGTCATCGGTTTTAGGCCCTTTTCTTAGCGAAATAAGTTAACTTTATTACTCTGCAATAAAATATCGAGACGAATGGAAATAAATGAATGGGAAGAAAATACAAATCCAAGAATCAAATTAAAAACCATATAAGATTTCCTAGCCTACAAATGAAATTACATATGACGACTATGACGAAAAGTTTATGTAATAACAATCAAAGTATACGACAACTATTAGTATTAAAGATTGCTTACTTTTGAGTTTTGTTTTCTGCTACATCTAATTAATACCATTTTTAGTATTAAATTAATTGCATTTAAATAAATAAATAAACGCATGACTCAACTGGAGGTTGCTGAAAAAGCCACAATTAAATTTGACAAGGAAGAGCGCAGACACTGCAATCTCTATAATTATTTTATTTTTAGGCATGGTACCGAGATATGATATTTACTGTGAAACTCCTAAAGGGGATATATTCGAAGATATTACTTACAAAAGATTAGCAACTCGTTTTCTCTTTTATTACGCAAACCTTACCAAATTTAAATTAGTCTCTCAATCCAAACCAAAAATATTGCAGGAACGCAGACCCACGCATTATTTCTGGATAAAAACGTGTTAGGTTTAAGGTATATAACTCACAAATTTGAACTACCCCATAAAAAATCATTTTTATTAGGGCAGATCATAAAATGAATTAAGAAGTATACCTACTCAGATTTATTTGTAAGAAGGCAAATATTTGTCATATTAATAGAGCTAGTCTTTTTTTTACTGCACAATACTTTGCTGCACTAGCTGCATGAAGAAACCGATATTTATAAATCTCTTCGAAATAAAAGCATACATTAACTAAACAGCACATTCCAAACTCGTTAAGTTGTAATGGAGAAACTACTTGTAGGCAACCAAGCTTTCTTCAGCATAGGAACTGGTGAATGCGAAAGGAAAATGGTTTTTCTTAATTAATTCGCAATAATAGACCTCATGACCACAGTTTGAATAAGCTGCGTCAAGACTGCATTCAATAATATGAGTAAAATTTAAAATAAACAAGCAACCATGTTACAGCCATGCCCTTTTACCTTTATTACAATCTTAGACTATATAGCAGAGGATTACAATATAAAAAGGTTTACAGCTTAATTGACTGTTGATCTTAAGTCGTATGCAGTATAGTACTGCTCATATAAATATTTGTTAAGATATTTTATGATAATTTCGATGTAAACAATATTTTTTGGTGTGAATAAGGTCAATTAAAAAATATATGCATTTTAATAAGCATATGAATAATATTGGGTAGATTTAATTTCATAAATTAGAGTACACCACTTTTTAAATGAAATATGATATTGCGTTAATATTTTAAAGATATGAAAGTTGATATTGCATTAATATTTTAAGGATGAAAATACAAGCGTTTTCAAACGTATGAATGGTCAAGATGCGATTTATGTATATTTTAAAAAAATATCCATACCTCAAATTTAAATGCTGATGTAGCTTTGCAATCGCTTGTGAATTCTATCAATGGATCATTTGAGTCAGGCAAATTTACTCCCCTTGTCCGAAGTTTGTAGCTGTTGGAAGGGAGAAGACCCGCGGAAACCTCCCAATTTTCGAGCTACAAATTTGTTACCAGCTCTGTCGAAAGTAATGAAAAAACTGATTCTGGTTTTGTTTCTGGAACAGCAGAATATTCTTACTAACTCTTATTTGTAATTCGAGATAGCCTCTTAATTCGCTGTTCATTATGCAGATGAGTGCAAGCCAAACTCAAGGTCTCTTTTTATGCATGAAAAAATATTGACTTTCTCTTTTTTTGTCTTGGAGTTGGTGTGCATAGTATTGTATATTATATAATAATATGTATTGTATTGAGGAATTACGTTCATTTATAAGTTTTATTATTTATTTTTTCATTTGAATAAGTTATTTGAAATTAATTATTCTTAATGCAGGTGTATTGAATTCATTAATTTTTATGCAAGTGAGAGGCAGGTGAGTTTTTCTTTATTAATATTTTTCTAATGGTATTTCTATGTTCTGTAATTGTAGTTTAACAGTTATTGCCCACATTGTATCGAATGTTTTTAGGGTTCGTTATAATCACTAATGTCCCATTAATAGCTTGGGACTGGAGGTCCAAGTGTGTGTATCTAAGAAGTTTAATTTTTAGTTTTATTAGATCCGCAATTAACAGTTTTTTAATTACGAGTATATTATATGGAATGCCTCAACAAAATCAAATAATTTTTATGAGGCTTCTAGCATAGTGCCCGGAATTAGGAAATAACTCAAATTAAACCATAATTGTTAAACGGCTTTTTGCTTAGTCTACAGAGCAGATTCGGATGTAAGTTATAAAAGCTGGAAATTTATAAATATTGCGGTTTGTTTCTTGGAATTTCCAAATTCCTTCTCCTTCTACAGAATTCCTTAAAGCCAATCTCTAAAATATTTTTTCTACTACCGTGCGTAAAATACTCACTTTACGCCCGCTCTAAGATTCGTAAAACAGGCCTTTTTAATGTGCAAAAATGACGTTTGCAGGCTCTAAAATAATTAACAATTTTTCCTATAAGGGAGCCTTTAATATTTAATTTGGGAAGGATTCCTTGTGGAAAGGGACCTATTTTCGTGTACTGAGTGGATATTTTGATTGTAAATTAACAGAGGGTGGCCAAAAATGAGGTACAAAAATTAAATTTTAAAAAACGTAAAAAGTAATTTTTTTCAAATGGAAACGCCCATTTTTATTAATTATATCCCAATTTGCATTAAAAATAAGGGTGGCTTTGTATAAAGTTGATTATTACAAATATTTATAGTTTTCAGAATATTGACAATTAATTTTTTTTGTTTATAGTGAAAATGCTAGGATTTTTAAATTTTGTTAGTTGGCCATGACAGTGGCCATGACGACGTCAAAAAAAACAATCAATTTCAATTGAAATGTCATTGTTTCTAGTTATTTGACATTTATTAATAATTACTAATCATGCCGATGCCGGGGCTATTAAACTATACAGACACGAAAATTATTTGAATTTATTTATTATCTACGGTGAATGTAACAAAGTTTTAACAAGAACCTGCGAGATATTCCCTGAAAGATATCCAGATAAACGGAAATGTGCAGTGTTAGACAAATAATGGAGGATTTCTAGGATTACGGCACCGAAAGGCAAATATTAATAGAAAAAAACCAATTGTCAATAATGAAATTGTCGAAATTACGATTTTGGGATATTTTGTGGCATATCCTATGTCTTCAATAAGAGCAGTTGCTCTCCAAACAGGAATCTCGAAAAGCTCAATACAAAGAACTTTGGCAAAACACAACTTCCACCCTTATTTATTTTCCATGGTTCAACACCTTAAAGCGAACCTCAAAAACATTGATTTTCCCAAAAGCGTGCAGTTTTGCGAGTACCTTTTATTAATGGAACAAGATAACCCCCAATTTTTGGAAAATACTATTTGGAGTGACGGAGTCAACTTTACAAAAAAATGGCCTTTTTAATCGACACAATTGCCATCTCTGGAGGTATTCGAATCCCCATTCGATTCAGAAATTTTCAAGAAAACTGTCAATTTAATGTATTCTGTGCCGTTAGAAATAAAATTAAAAAATCCGTTTTAAATTACCTGTTAGCATTTTGTAGGAGAACGATATTTAAATATTCTAGAACATTTGGATGAACAATACCTCAACAGCTTATCTCTGGCGTAACACAGGCATTTTTTTACCAAATCGATGGCGCCCTGTCCACGTAGAACTTTTTCAGTTATCAACTTCTTGCAAGCGACTTTTCATGACTAGTGGATTGCTAGTGATGGACCTTTCCTGTGGCCACCTCGTTATTCTGACCTGTAAGGAACGATAAAATATATCGTGTATTTTATTCCAGTAACAACAAAGGAAGATTGTACGGCAAGAGCAAGGAACGCATTTGCAAGTTTGTCTCAAAATTCCATTAGAGCAGCCACTCACGAAGAACTTCCTCTAAGATGCGAAAAATGTTTGGAAGTTCAATGTGAACATTTTGAACATTTACTAAAATAATTGTTTTTCTGTGAACGCATGGTTATTGTTAGTATATATTCTCTTTTATTAACTTTTGCCGTAATTCTTGAAATTCTCTATTCCGTGACGGTTTCTGTTTATTTAAATAATATTCGTGTGTGTTTAATCGCCCCAGCATGATTAGTAATTTTAAATAGATGTCAAATAACAAGAAATAATGACATTTCAATTGAAATTCATTATTTTTTTTAACGTCGTCATGGCCACTATCATGGGCAACTAACAAAATTTAAGAATCATAGCATTTTTATTATAAAAAATGTTTAATTGTCAATATTTCGAAAACTATAAATATTTGTAATAAACAACGTTATACATAGTCACCCTTATTTTTAATGCTAAATAGGAATTAATAAAAAATGGGGGTATCCATTTGCAAAAATTGACTCGACGATTTTTATAACTTAATTTTTGTACTTCATTTTTGTCCACCCTGTATTAATTTACAAT